>QJNZ01000968.1:0-32289 GCA_004155055.1 Monosporascus sp. CRB-8-3
CAAGAACCCCTAAAAAGTAACCCAATCTACTGGTTGGGAGACAACTGTTAACTTGCGATATTCGAAACATACGCCATATAGATGAATCAGCTGGACGAGGTTTTGTCCGGGACTCTTGTAGAAAACTCGATTTGGTGCAGCAAGGTCTAGCCAGCCCTGTTCTTCTTCCCCCTCCTTTATCCCGTGTTTCCTGGAGTCGGGGCATAAGACGAAGCTGAATGGCACTCCCCCTTTCTGCCCCCGAGCCCAGTACCGCGAGAGATCGGCCGTAGCGAGGCAGTAGTATGCTATGGTGTTTCCACGGAAAGCTCCGAGACAGCCGCTACAGTGCGAATCTCCCGCCTCGAATCGATCACGTTACAATGCCACCGAAAGTCCCAGTCCGGTCAGCCAGGTAGTACGGCTCGGAGGCGATCTCTCATACCGCATAGCCATCGCATGGTCTTCTGTAAGAGGGGCGGAATCCCGTAATGTCACTACAATGGAGCTCTCGGGAATAGTGTTGGGAAGACACACAGAAAAGATTTCCGAGGATGTTACTTACCGGCGATTGGATAGTTCATGCGAATTGCCGCAGAAATAATGTGAGAACAAGAGAACACTTGTGGGAATTCTTAAAGGCCTGCAAAGGGCATACGGATGGCGGATTGATGAGCTGAAGTTAAGATGAGGAAGGTGAGAACGATTTATTGGTATCCGACGAGGACGTGTCTATGTTATATATTTCAAGTGGAAGGATAAAACACGCAAAAGGGTATTCGCTCTGCACATGCAGGCAACGTCTAAACAAAACTGGGTCGGCCGAGTTAACGCCTTAACAACCATGGGAAAGCAAGCATCTATCTAAGTTAGTCCTGCTGTCTAACTTGCCGACGGGACGATCCTCTTGGTGGATTTCATCGCCCTCATGGCCGGTAACGTGTTCGCCTTGCCCGGCTTCCTGCCGATTTCCATACAGAGCATGCGGATAAGGTCGTGATTCACCCAGTAGCTTGAGTGGGCACTGAGCATGTTCAGGTATTGCAACTCGAGAGGGCCGCCGCCCGACCGTAGGAAGTAGTCGATCTGGCCGTTGTCATTCAGCAGGTACGCCTTCTTCTCCGCAATCTCCTCGCGTGTGAAATCGTGGACTTCTAACTCTAGCTGGGAAGGCAGGCGTACTGTTGGGGGTCTGGCAACGCCGTGATCGGCCGAGGTGTTGGAAGAAGAGACCCCAGGCACCATGCTCATCATCGCGTTGCCCATGGACTGTAAAAAGGACGTGGTCGTACTCGGGACATATGCTGTTTTTAAACCAGCTGCGTAGGTCGGGTCCACAGTACCGTTTAGTAAGTAAGCAACAGCATCTTCCCTTGCGAGGATATTGTAGATGTTGTCCACGGCGATGCAGCCGAACGAGCCTGCACTGCCGACTACGCCTGGCGACACGATATCAGCCGGGTTTGCACCTGGTTTTTTGCGCCCTCTCCGAGGCATTAGGGCTCCTCTTTCGAGGAGCAAGAAGAACGCCGCCGGGCTACCTAGGAGGAACAGGTTTTTGGTATCAAATTCGAAATGTTCGAGTTGCATGGGTTTCTCCAGCTGCAACGGGGGTACCAGTGTGGGCTGTCGCGATAGCACCTCGAGTGACATAACGCTCCCAAGCGAATGTCCGATCACATGGACCCTTCCTCTCTTCGAGAACCCGGGATTGTTTTGGCACCAGAGCCTATAGACTCGGTTTGCTTCACCGACCACGGCCGCCACCATCTTCGGCTTGTGACGTGACATATAGAACGGGATATCAAACATGACATCAGAAATCATACTGCGGACGGCCGGGATGGTTTTGGGTTCAATATCCCTGAGGCTGAAACCCTGCGGGTTGTAGGTGTCCTTGTCCTCTTCTTTCATCGGGCCCCCTTCTTCAAACGACAAATTTTGTCTCCAGTTCACCGGAAGTACCATGATGCCATTTTGGCCATCCCGTAACACTGCTCTAACGGCTTCGTTTCGAAGTTCTACGTTGATGGCTCGTCGAAAGGCGTTGATGGCGTGTGTGAAGTGGTAAGTCTCGACGCGTTCTGCTAATTTCTGGCCGATACCATGGACCACCAATACTAGGTCACTAACTTGGCCACGTTCTTTCTCAGCTTTGCAGGCAGCGCAAACACCTTGCCCGGAGCTTTGGCTGCCATTTTCACCAGCTAAACCATATCGTTGAGAGTATTGCTGCTGTGTCTGTTTCTTCCGGTGCTTTTTCATCCATGCTTCGTAGTCAAATCCTCGCACAACCGGGATGCCAACCGTGAAACCCTTAGCTATCTTCGCGACTGGCCTTCTACCATAGTACGCCGAGGGTTTCAAGCTCGGTTTGAGAAGAAATGCCGTGGTGCTGTCCTTATATATGACATGGTATTGCTCGAACTTCTTTTGCGCCGGAGCCGACGCTGTATAGTCCTCATTGGAGGTAGGTAACAGACTTCCTTCCGCAGCTGCTTCGCCACGGAAACAACGTGCGGCACAGAAGGGGTTGCTTGATATTGGTGGCTCGACGTCTTCGGTTCTTCCCCTTGCCGAAGATTTAGGCTCTTTTGGCCATAGCGGATGCGACACCTTCTCCTCCCCCAACGAGCCTACTTCTATTGCGGACCTCAATTCATCAGCCCAAGTCTCGGTGTGAGGCTTTAGCTCTCGATAGCCTGCTTCTAGCTGATTGGCAACAGCGGGATCGAGTGGTCTCATGTCATCTCTACGCAACGTCAACGGGCCACATCTACCCCATGAGTGCAACGACTCTTACCTATAGAACCAAGTTGCCCTCAGGACGGTGGTGATGTCATTAACTGGGGACCAGTATATTGGTTTCATCTGCAACACCGGGAGCGAGACTTTGTGAAGCCTAGAGACCCCAACGGGGACATCGACGGAATTGTGATGCTGCTCCTTCTCGATCTGTGGAAGCGGAGTGCGGGGGGAGTCTGTGACATCAATCTGTTTCTCTTCCACACCAGGAAGTCCAGTTGCTTTGCTATATAAGCTTGACGTAGCAGCCCTCGGCAGTGAGGACGGCGGAGAGAACAAGGTCGGTTCTGGTGTACCTACTCGTACAAAAGGCCTACCCGAGATGCCGTGATCTAGGAGTGAAGACCGGGCAACAGCAGGCATGTCCCCATCTGTGGCGGGCAAAGAAACACTCTGGACATTTGACTGGGACCGTGCTCTTATTGTTAATTCCCGTGAGACCGAAGCATCCGTTGACTCTCTTTTGCTAGAGGGGAGACTGCCCAGGTGGTCGAAAGGCCTGCCACTAAACCTGTTTTCCCTTGTGGTAACAGATGCCTCAGAATTCGTACGCAGCGCCGCCATCTCGGCCATGACATCCTGGGCGACCTTCTCTCTGTCTAGCGCTTTCTGGTGTCTCCGGGCAACAGCGCAGAACGATGTCCGTAAGGCGATCCCAGCATCGGAGAGAAGATCACGACAGCATAGAGTTACTGTAGCGCCTGGGGCGGATACTGGGTCTACGGGATCGATGACGGGCTGCATCATTTCCCGTGATGGGCCCTCACGAGCATGCTTCTCGACATGCTTCACAGCCAAATCGTGGACTATGGCAGTCAATTTGTCGGCATTGGCGCGAGCCAGAGATGGGCTGGGGCTTCGACTACGTCGGGCCTGGGCGTGGTTGCGACGATATTGGGCAGAAGCAAGGCCCAGCCAAGCCCTTTCCAGCGCATTGTTATCTCCCCGCGAGAACGGCTGGAGATTACCTTTGGAGGTCTTCGAGTCGGTCGTCGTAGCGGTAATGGCGGATGCGGAGAGGGGGTCATCAATGGGGATCGGGGAGCTATAGAAGTACTGTGCGTTTATCGGAGGTATTTCGTCGACCTCGGACGGCGGAAAGGGTTGAGTCACGGGTGCTAGACGACATTCTGGCCCGAAATTATGGGATTTGGGGATTTCCCCGTAGTTGTTCATATTTCGGAACAGGATGTCATAGGTTGGCTGGCGGCTATGGCGGTGATGGCGGCGACGGACAGAACTCGAGGTGATGACGGGGTTGCTAACATATAAGACGTCTGGTTACACCCATGCTGAGCAAAGATATCAGGCTGTTGGAAGTAAGAAGGAGAGCTTGCAAGAGTCAACCTCCTGCTGAATTACCCGGGTAGGTTCAAAGGGGGACAGTTTCATGAGCCTGACTTCTCATGCACGCACGTTACTAGACAGATCAGCTGCTAGAAGGATTCAGTGGGAACCCGTGTCACAGGTAAGCTTTCCCTCTCTGTTGTCGAGATGTTGTTAGTCCAGTTCGTCTCTGTGTATGCAGAGTGTGAAATCAGTATGGCCAAATGGCCTTTGAGGTAAATTGTAATCACCAACAATGTTAACGTTGGTTGAGTACCTCGTAATATAATTAGCATGTGAGAATGTCAGCGATTCTATGACGTGTGAGAGAAAGGGAAAAGTGTGGCTGATGTTTGGTTGCCTTGCTTCGATGCCACATCCTTACGTAAGTAGGGCATTACCTCTTTACCTCTTATTATGGGTTTGACATGGTACGTGCTAAGCTGCACGGGAGTACCTACACTACCAGTATTGTACAAATCTTTAGTGCCTTCAACGTTGGAGCTAGAGCCCCGCCGCGGGGCGGGCGGTCATGTTCACCCGGAGCCCACAATATGGACCCGTCATTCCGGGACCACCAATTGCTGCATATTAGGTATATGATAGCCAGTTTGGTACATGTCCTGTAATGTGGACGGGCAGCATTCATAACTCGAAGAAGACATCTATAGCTAAGCGCATGCGTGGCTGGATTTGATGCCACCTATCAGGACACTACTAGAGCATGTCAGTAACCTGGTCCACTACTACCTGAAGGCTGACGTACATACATGCGCCATGAGGCTGTACCGTATATACGTGCTTGCCTAGGCGCCAATCGAACAGGGGCTGCCCCTTGTGCTTCCCCGGATGTATGCTTAGCGCAGTATGCATCGAGGTGGGTTGGCACTTACATGCATACACATCAGCAGTATGGAATGTCCACGAAGGTGAATATGTATGTAATGATACCCAAGCAGCGAAACGCTATGCTGTAACGACATTCCTGAAACTTTTAAAGTCAGGTTTAACGTTATTATTATGATTTAGTTTTAATCCTGTAAGCACTTTTATTATCGTAATCAATCAATATGTTAGTTAACCTTTAATATAATATATTTTAATGTTAAAAAGGGATTATTAATTTCAAGTTATTTAATAGATATAACCGACTACGATGTTAAACCTACCGCTACCATATAGTATGATCCGCCGTAGTCGGAGCCATGCTGCCCAGCATTATTAGCCCATCATTAATGAGCTCCTATGTTCTGTCCCATTGGTCACCGCTGAAGGTACCCGCTTGGATCTTCACCTACCTCCCTGCAGCTATCCACATAATAATAATGATGACTACTAATAAGACGTTAGCTTCTGAGACTCACTCCACCCACAAACACATACGTCGCCGGTTAATGCGTATGATCATCAGATGCTCCCCTCCTCTTCACCCGCGTCTCGTTTATCTTACGGCGTTGAATGGGTCTATTAAGGGGCAATGGAGCGTTACTCTTCGCTATGTGTACTGATATGTTCGTGAACCCGTCGATTTAACTGGGTTTTCCGTGCTGGGATATGATCATGGCTGGTTCGAGTAACTTTGAGTTGAGGCGAGGAATGTGTCGCATTATTAACGGTTGGAGTTGCCATGCTTCTAATTACAATTGCGGCGTCCGTTACACACCCAACGAAACTTGCCTACCTAATAAGCATTCTTATGGAGTAGGTACTGCCAAATCTTGTGTAAGGACCCAGGTCTTGACGAGGTTCTTTGTCAGTTCTCGTGACAGAGAAACTCCTTGGGCTCTTCATACCAATGCGCCTCTTTGTCAAGCTAGTATTAAGCGACATAAACCCCTTGCTTCTGGAAGCGTGGCTTATTGCTGAACTGACCAACACCAGATCTAATATAGTTACCTCGAGGATTAGACCCAGACCCGATCAGCCCTTGTCAACCTTGTCAACCTTGTCAACCCAATCCGTTGTGAGAGGCAGAAGAAGTGGCGGGCCGCAGATTGGGGTGTCTCGAGGCGTTGCAGATCACCACCACCCAACACATAGTTACGGTGTATGTGTGAAATGAAGAACACCTGGTACTCGTCCAGGGCATAATCTCACCTCCTTATTAGGAACCCGTATTGTGTTCCAAGAACCATCCTTTAACCGCATCGAAGATAATTGCGAAGAGGCAGTCCGACCACAAGCCTGAGATATACCATACAAATATCATATACGTACCGTATATGCGAACCTCCCACAAAGGACACACTCAATTCGCTCTGGACTTCCCCCCATCTCTGTCTTATCTGCCGCCGTGTCTACTGCAACAGGGGGGTCCTGGGCGATAAGGTTGCGACTCCAATCAGCATCGACGCCACAAGTGAAACATCAACGCTGATAACTATACCCCTCGTACTACACTACACTTATGTTTCTTCCCTCCCCCCTCCTGTCTTGTTCAGTTTTCCTCTCTCTCCAACACTTCACGAAGCTCTATTTAGAACTCTCTTATACTGAGACAAGATCCATCTTGTGGGTTGGGCTTACACTGTGCACTTAGTCACGCAATGCCATACTCGCCTAGAGCACTCCATTCTTAAAGTCAACGTTGCCGCCAATTTAGTCCCTGTTGTTCTATTGGCCCTACTACTTCCCCGCAATCCGCTTTACCTCAACCGAGTATCCATCGTGTACTAGTTGCATGATCCGCGAGGAGCGTCCGCCCAGATGACTTATACAGTCGCGACAACCTCAGAATCGTAACTGGCCTTGTATATTGGTTCTTGAAAACATCTATCTATCCTCTTGTCTAGTCATTTCCCAAGGCTACGGTGCGCCAAACGATAGTCTGAGATTATGGCCACAATTGCTTTGCCGAGACCGATTCCGCATCATCGAACCTCCTCCGGCATCGTTGCTCTAACTTCTCCCATAGCTCTTGACAGTCTCAATACACAGCAGGTGCCATGTGCTGTACCTGTTCCCAACAAGCATATCCCAGCGTGCCCCACTGGGCCAGCTCCTGCTCAGGAGCCCAACACTCCCCCGGCATCCCCGAAGAGCGAAGATGAACCCCGACAGCCATCTCTGTTGTACCCACCTGATGGGTACACCCGTCTGGAACTGGGTGCTCTTACCATCTATAGCATTGGTGCCAGAGATGTGGCTAGGGCCCTAGACTACATCTCACGAGAGCCCCTACCAGACCCTTCACTGGTCTTTCCCTGGCTCCATGGCTTACACCCAAACAATCATATTCAGCAGGCATTCTTCATTGCGAGGAGGAGGGCTCTGAGGAAGACGCCGTGCTGTCTGCGAGGGGTCACTGTCGTCAAAGCTGATGGGAATCTTGCCGTGTCCCGGTTGAAGGGTGCTATTTCACCAGAAGAATTCTTGCAGCCTGACTCGGACGGCGAGTTCATCGACATAGACCCGAAAGACGGCTTCTCCGTAAGGAACTTCCAGATTCAAGCCGCCAAATCGGCCATGACATCTGATGTCATCGTCTATGGGGACGACGCGGCTCAAGTCCGGAAGCTAGGATGGGAGATTGCATCGGCTCAGTCAAAGTGGCGCGAGAGACACTTACATCAAAACCAGGAGGTACCCGAATATAACACTTTCATTTGTTTGAATTCATTCAAGGAATTCGAAGAGATGCATGGTGAGATTGTAGCCGTTGACTCGGAAGGCCGCTTGACAGGCGCTGTTGTGGACCTTTTTCATCAGGAGAGGGCTGAGATGTACGCCATGTCAAAGGCTTCTCGGATCTCCCATAACGTGTGGCTAGGGCCGACTCCGGAGCCAGGTGGCGAAGAGGAGAAGGAGTATGACCTTTTGATTGAGTGCAGTGACCTTGGTCGGCTGAATCCGTCAGCACTGCAAGCAATCGCCGAGCGGCCGGACGAGGATATCAAGGATCCATACCTGGAATTCCCGTCGTCGGGAAGCATCCTCCCACCAACGTGGTCTCATGACGAAGCAGACGGGATCCTCGAGACCTGCAAATGGATATGGCATCTCGCTCACGGAACGCTCCCTGCGACACCGAACATCGATTCAGATGGTGATACAACCATGTCCGACAGGATGACTGGTACCTGCCGGCCACGGAAGATCCTCATACACTGTGCTGATGGGTATACCGAGTCTACCATGCTCGGCATCGCCTACTTCAGTTACAGCACTGGACGACCTGTCCCGGATGCCTGGCTGAATCTACACACAACCATGAAGCGGAACTTCTTTGCGTACCCAACCGACGTAGCTTTGCTTACTTCAATATCGGCACGACTACTAAGCGAGTCGCCTGTTTGTGCAGACAAGAGCCTCTCGGAAATCACGTCTCTAGTGAGGGACGAGCCAAGATGGCTCGCTAGCCTGGACGGCTCCTTCCCCAGCCGAGTGCTCGACTATATGTATCTGGGCAACATCGGGCACGCCAATAATCCCGACCTGCTCAAGGCGTTGGGGATCGGCCAAATTCTCAGTGTCGGCGAGACGGCGATGTGGCGGGATGGTGAGCTTGAGGAATGGGGTGAGGATAACGTATACGTGATCCAGGGGGTGCAGGATAACGGCATTGATCCGTTAACGGAAGAATTTGCGAACTGTCTAGAATTTATCGGTAAGTCATTAGCGTTAGACCCGCCTGAGCAGCAGCAGTGCTTTTCCCCGCGCGGATTGGGGCTTTCCCTTTTGTGCCTTTGTGGATCCGGAGGCTAACGGGATCTACTCCGCAGACCGGGGGCGTCGGAATGGGACCGCAACGCTGGTCCACTGTCGGGTGGGCGTCTCTCGTAGCGCCACCATCTGCATCGCGGAAGTGATGCGCTCCCTAAACCTCTCGTTGCCGCGAGCATATTGTTTTGTCCGCGCTCGTCGGCTGAACGTCATCATCCAGCCTCACCTAAGATTTATCTACGAGCTGCTCAAGTGGGAAGAAACGTTGCAGACCAAGCGCCGAGCTGAAAATGCTCCCGGGGCGACAGGCCTGCACCGAGAGCTGGAATGGAGCGAGATCGCCCGAGAAATCGCTCTCATGAATCGACCTTACGCCAGGTAAACCATTGCAGGCGAAAGCCTGTCGATAGATTGACTTCGGAATGACATCGATAATACCACTCTCGTCGCGCCGGCTTATGGCGAGGAACAACGTCATATTGCGGACAAAGATTTATTTTACTTCGGACCACAATCATACCCATTCGCTGTTCACTGTTTGGCATCTTGAGTTTTCAGCTTTGGGGCAATGGAAAAGGAATGTTATTTGGAGGCGGCAACACACATCCGAAGCGTCGCTTCACTCCTCTTTTTGATGACGGCACGAAACATTTCTTCATTTTCGTCTTTTTTTTCTTTGCTGGGGTTTTATTCACGCGATTACGGCCGAAAAGGCAGGGGGAGGCTCAAGGGGGTTGGGTCACTTCCTACACTTCCGGTGACCCTATTGTATTATCATCCCATTTGATGGCGCCATATTCAACCATTTGACTTGTCGCGGGGAGTAAGTTAGCGAGACAAGGATAGGGTCTGATCTGATCCGATTTAATCTGAGCCAGGGCCTGGTTTTTCTTTTACTTTTGTTTACGGACTACACATATTTGCCACTTACATCCGAAGGCGGAGGGGAATTTTGCGAGGAGCGAGATCTAGGATACGGATATTGGAATTGCTGGGCTTGGGTCGACGGCATCGAGAAATTGTCATCACTTCTGTCGTTTTTGGAAACCGGTTCTAAGCTACGTGGACGAGTGAGTGTGCTGGCCTCACCTCGGCTCATGGACAATACCTGCAAAAAGATAACAAGGAAAAATACACACGAGATATGAATTTCTGCTGTTGTATAAATGATGACTGGGTTTATTTCATCTCTCCGTGAACTTTCCGCTCTCTTCTTGGCTCGGACGTCTCAGACGCCTCGAGTTTCAGCACCTAAGTGTCCAAAGGGAAGGGATGATGAGATCGACGGCTGACGGTAAAGGAGAAAGACTACCCCATCCTCAAAAGCGGCCAGCGGCCAAGAGGTATTCGTGAGCAGTTATATTAAGAATAAGTGGCCGAGCAGCCCGCTTAATTCATGAGACCCGAAGACTCCAAACGCTAATGCCAGAACAATGCCCGAAACCACCAAGTGACAGGCCCCAACCAGATCGAGGGTATGCATGATCGCCGAGGTGATATGGCCTCCTCGCTTACGGGGCTGCAAAGCAACACAACGCCGTTTAAATGCCAAACATGAATGACGATTTCGTGACAGTATGAAAAATCCCAGCCTGCTCTCCCGGGATAGAGATTTATCCTCTGCATTAGTCCTACTTCTGGAGCAGGCCAGTAGTTTCACCCATGAGAGCAGCAGTTAACCCACGGTGTCCATGACGTAAGCCTTTTAAAGAGAAAGGGGCAAGACGTAAAAGTACCAGCACTTTAAGGCTCATAACCCGAGGCATCGAGCTTGTCGTCACTATCAAGGACCCTGTAGGACAGTCAGTTATGACCATGTCTATTAAAAGAAGGCCGTTACAGGAAAACTCAAACATACGAGAACTGCTTCACAAGATAGCCTTCCCCGCCCTGCTCCATGTCGATGTTAAACACGTAGAAGCCGCCATCGCTAGTGACGACCATGACTTGCGGGCTCGTGCTACTCATAGCGACCACACTGCGCAACTGGCCGGACGTGCCTGATCGATGCGACGTGGCTGAGCTTTTCGGGATTTTGATGTATGCGAAGTCGCGCAATGGTTCCCACATCTCCGTCACCGTCTGGGGTAGATAGCTGCCAACCATGCCGGCCACGCTGCGACCCATAATCTGCGAGGACCGACGAAGCATGCTGCCAAACGAGCCACTCTGCCTCCTATGCTTCCCCGGGTTGTTCGTTGACGTGGTAGGAGGCGCCGCTAAATCGGCCACCTCGCTGGGTGGTGAGCCCTGTGCGCTGCTCGCAGATTCGTTACCGCTATCGTAGCTGCGACTCCGAGACCAGCGGTCGGTGCGGGACGACGCCGATGTCTCCGCCAACGAATTATTATTGGCGGGGGGGCCTGGCTGTTGCAAGCGGAATATGTGGACAGTGTCGGTGGTGGAAGAGACGCACAGGAGGGAGCTGGCGGCGTTGAAGGACATGCTGTATATGGTGCTGGGGTATGTGCCTCTGCGGAACTGGAATAGCTTCTGGCCATGCGGGACGGAGAAGACCCTGATGATGGTGCCCGTTTCACTCGCTGTCGCTAAGAGGTTCCCTTCGTTATTAAGCGCTATGAATGACAACGGAGAGCGGTGGGCCTCGATGACGTTTACGGCCTTGAGAGTGAGGGTGTCATATATGAGAACATCGCCGGACGTGACAGGGGCATATAGCGAAGGGGGTGGAGCATGCGAGGGTCGTTTGTCCTGGGTGTCCTCGCGCGGCTTCGGTAAGGGGTAGGCGATATAGCAATTCTCGGAGGAGGGGGAGAGCGCACATATGGCGGCGGGATTTGGAGAGGTTGCGATATTGGTTAACAGGGACATGTTGGAGATGTCGTAGAGATAGATCTCATCCTCGAGGACCACAGCCAGGCGCTTACGGTTCAGGCGCACGGCAAGGATAGCAGAAGGGAAGGTGAGTTCGCAAATGACAGAGGCCCGCTTTGATATAGCACATTAGATCAGCTGACTATGACCCCCGAAGCGATTAAACTTGGTAGACATGTAGAGCTTTCGTACCTTCGTATTCTGTATGATGAGGTGACGGGGTGAAAGCACGAGGGCCACTAGAGAAGTTGAGAAGAGCATCTCGAGTTTCGCGATGTTTCCGTCATCGCTGCTAAATATCTTGGAGAAAGGGTCGGTATGATATATACGAAAACCCTTCGACGTACCGACAGCTAAGCAGCTGTGGTCCTGGTTGAAGGTGATGAAGTTGAGAGCTGCGTTGGACATGATGACCGGAGATCGAGTCGGACTGGTTGTCACCACCTTGCTGCCTCAACAGGCAGGGCTGGTCACTCGAACATAGGATGACCGAGTATTAGCCCTGTGATATTAATGGTTAAGTGAAGCTTGAGTCTAAAAGCTCCAGGTTGCATGTGCAGGTATAACAGAGATGGAAATGCGAGGGGTTGGAAGTTGATATGGCGGGGAATTGGAGTTGAAGGGGAGGCAGCTCCCCCATGTGGCTTGGCTTAGACTATCTGCACTCTGCCTGCCAATGTGTGTAAAGTACTTACATAGTAAGAACTTTGCTCTTTGTAGTTAGCCGAGCTCTGTACTTTATTCCATAGCGTCATGCCTCTCGTCTCCTTTTTTAGTTGCAATTGTAGTAAACGGAAATGGTGCACTTAACCGGAAACTACCTCAATGCTAACAGCCCACAAATGTTATGTTCATAATGGACTCACTCACATCGTGCACACACATGGCATGGGCCTATGAAATAACCGCAATCGCCTCGTCCCGTCCATATACGGTTCACCATGGTGGTGTTATCCGAGAACAACGGTCCAAGAGGTGCTGGGCGCCCTGCTAGGCAACAGGTCCAGGACGACCTGGTGATGGCTGTAGGTTCAACCCGATTCGAACCAGACATACAATGACCTTCTCTTCTAATGCTTCTTTCTGCGTGAAGACTAATAGCAGCAGCATTGTTTCCAAAAGGAGTGTAGAGCGGATATATTATCCTGATGAGCCCCATTTCTTCCGTTTCTTTGTCAAGAAGTTCCAACGCCGGGCCCCCCTAATTAATCGTGGCTATCATCTACGCATGCACATTATTGACGTGGCTGTTCGTCGATTCCTGCAGCGTCCTTCCCAAAGGAAGAAGGTCATTGTGAATCTTGGTTGCGGGAGCGATGTCCTCCCATGGCAATGCTTGACCAGGTATCCAGATCATTGTCACCATGCCAAGTTTGTCGACATAGATTTTCCCGACCTGATGACGAAAAAGAGCCGCATTGTTCAGGAGACTTCCGAACTTCTCTCTCCGCTTTCTGGAATCAAGACGGCCGCAGAACGCCACCTGCTGTTCCAGAGCGATAAGTACGCTCAGATTGGGTGCGATTTGCGTGACCTTGCCAATATAGAACGATCTCTGTCGGCCCTAGTTAGTTTGCCCGACTCGGAGTTTTTGTTTGTAGCTGAAGTCTCCATCACGTACATGGAGACTGAGGCCGCAGATGGTGTCATCAGGTGGGCGAGCAGCCTCGGTCAGGGTAAGTCGTTTCACGACCATTCATCGCACAGCCCTCGCTGACCCACTAAAGCCGAGTTCTGCTTGCTAGAGCAGATCGTGCCCGACGGCCCAGATCACCCTTTTGCGAAGACCATGTTGCGTCACTTTGAAAAATTGAAGACGCCTCTGAAGTCTGTTTCCACCTATCCAGACTTGGAAGCACAACGTAACCGGTTCTACCGTCTGGGATGGGCTTATACGGATGTAGAAAGCCTTTGGCAGGCGTGGTCGAACAACCAGTGGCTTTCACCAGATGAAAGGAAAATGCTCGATCGGATTGAGCCCTTCGACGAATGGGAAGAATTTGCCCTGTTTGCAAGCCATTACTGTATCCTTATCGCGAAGACAGATGCGGCTTGCAGTACTTCCACATGTTTCACTAGGTCGATCTCCCTGAGTTCCGTGGCTCCAGCAGTATCTGCATTCACACAATTCAGTAGATACGAGGGAAACCGTGGTCAGAGACGATTTGGGGCAACCATGGCCTTCAAAGACAACCTGGGGCAGAGAGTTCTTGCCAATACTTTCGGACTTGGCACTAACAGCAGACCGCGGTCTTACGATCTCTACAGCCAAGCTGCAGTTTTGCAAAACATCGGTTATCACCCAAGCCCACCCAGTCGCATGTGTCATGCGATGACGAATCTCGGTAGTCATGGAAATCTGCTTTCAGGGGGGAGGACTTCACCAACCACGGCTTTGAGGGATTGCTGGCTCTTCAGCAAAGGGTCACATTCTTGGACCCGATTAGAAGATCTACCCATTCCCCTGTACCGGCACGCAGCGACCAGGCTCGGCCGCTCAAATATGGCTCTTCTGATTGGAGGCAAGACCGGGTCGTCCTCTATCTTCGGGGGCTGTCTCCTCTATCGCCCAGGCTCCGGCTGGGTAGAGTGTAAGATAGTGGGCTCAGAATATCAGCCGACGTTTGGTGCGGCGCTCGTCGGGTTTAGCGAAATTTATGTCGATTCTGACGACGATCTTTCGAACGGGACTCATATTCGATTCCGAGGCATCCTAGCAGGCGGACTGCTCGGGGATGGTACTGTCGCGAAGCAAGTCCTACGTTGGAACATGCTGCTTCCAATAGGAGACGGTCATCCTATAATTACATTCGAGTCCCTTGTAAGTGAAGGGGTACCTAGTTCGGACAGCGATTCAATTGCGGTGAGAAGTGCAGGCGATCTCGTTAGCCGTTTCGGGGCATCTGCTCTTCTTGGTGACAGTGATCATATCGTCTTGATCGGTGGTGTTGTTTCTGGCGACATCCTCTCTAAGAAACACGAAATCCTCGTCATAGGCGCCTCTGGGTTAAACTACAGGATTCTGGCCGCATATCATCCGGCTATATCGCGCGATTCCTCACCCATCCCACGGCCTCTCCTGACTGGTGTGTCTGCTTTCATAGATAGGGGTGGCTCCCTGGTGATAATGGGAGGCGGCGCGACGTGTTTCTCGATGGGGACATACTGGAATGAAGGCTGCTATTCGGTCGTTCACATCTTAGGGAATCTCAATAAAGGCTATACACCACCGAATGCCTCGAATGGCCAATGGAACTTCTCCCGGACTCTCGAAGTCACCGAAGAGCCACGGCCGCAGGTGGGCTCAACCATCCAAGGTGGCCAAACGCACATAACAAGCGTGGATATATCGAGGGTTCGAATCGACAGGGACTTCTCCTTTCTTCAAGTAATTAAACGTGGAAAGCCTTTCATTATCGAAGGAGATAGTCTAGGGAAATGTGTCCAGACTTGGACACCTGAATATCTCGTCCACAAGGTCGGATGTGACCGCAAAGTAGGACTTCTTCCCCGTTAGTCCTGAGAGATTCCGCTTGATCTAACAGCGCGAGCAGGTCACTATTCACAAGGCCATCCACAGTAAAATGGACTTCAACGCCAAGAATTTTGCCTACGTCACCGTGCCATTTGGCGATTTCATGCAGAGCGTCAGCGAGGGTAACAAAATGTACCTGCGGGCGCTTTCGGAGGATCATCCGGCCGAGCAGCCGGCCAACCTAACGACGGATTTTCCTCAGTTGGCAGATGACTTTCAGTTACCCGAAGAGCTGTCATTCGTGACGGAGAACGCCTTTAGCTCCGTGCTGCGCATTTCCGGGCCTGTCAACATGTGGCTACATTACGATGTAAGAATCTTTGTTCCTGTCTCCCGTCCGTATAGTATTGACCCATTCATAGGTCATGGCAAACGTGTATTGCCAAGTCGTAGGTTCGAAACGACTCATCCTTTTCCCGCCTTCGGATGTCACACATCTGTCTTTCGCACCAGGTTCTTCGAGCTCCAGTGTCGATGTGTTTTCGGAGCTAAAATCGTCATCGATATCATTGGCGCAGACACATCCCCATGAGGCTGTCCTTAACCCGGGTGACATCCTCTTTCTTCCTCCTCTATGGCTGCACACTGCAGCACCCTTGACCGATCTAGGCGTGGCTGTAAACATCTTCTTCCGCAACCTTGAGAGTGGCTACTCATCTGGTAGGGATGTTTATGGAAACCGTGACCTTGCAGGATACGAGAAGGGTCGACAAGACGTCGCACGTATCGCGAATGCCTTCAGCAAGATACCGCCTGAAATGCGATGTTTTTACATAACGCGACTAGCTGACGAACTGAAACAGAAGTCCGTTGAATGATGAAGTACAGGACCTAATTACGAGTTCTCGAGTTTCTCTTCAGGTTTGTGTCCACCACTGGGTATAGAGGCCCAACCAAGAAAAACGTGTACTGCAAGGAGGAACATCACAAGGACGACTAGTCGCAGTACTCATGCCACTCCTACCGCAGTCATTCTGATGGTGCACGCATGTCCTCCCAGAGCAGATGATTATCTGATATCGAGAATCGCAACCCCACACCATAGTCCGACGGCAACCATTTCCCATGTGTTGAGCGTCCGCAGGCAACCGTGGTGCCATATTCAGGGGCTCTGAATCCTGCGCCCGTGCTTGCTGGTTAGCACGCTAGGAGTTACCATCCATTCCTATTCTCAGCATCAAGCAACGCCAAACACGTATTCCTGTGCTTTGCCATGTCGTGAAACAAAATTCCGAAATTTCATCGTACTTAAAGGCTGGTCGTCTTTACCCGGGTCCTGCCCCGTACCGTGCCCCGTACCGATATGCGAGCTGAATGTGGACTCGACAACAACCGCTGATTCGTCCCTTGCAACTTGTAAGTTGCTCACCGCGCAGAAGCGGGGTTTCAATTTGGGCCGAGTCATTGTAAGCAAGCTTGACTAGTATTCATCATCTGTAGCTGCCACGATAGCATACGAGGAAACATGTGATAAGTTATCCTTGAGCCGACCTACATCCCAAGTATCGAGTGAAAGTCCCAAACCTCTTAATATGATGTGGCTCGGTCTATCGTTCGTCATCTTCTTCATGTGCCAAAGGTTCTCCCACTAGCATCATTACGGGCACAGAACAGAACCCCTGTCAATTGACGAATCAGTCCTTGCAACTTACCACAGTTCCTTCACATGCAAGGGCTTACTGGATGAGGTGAGCCAATGCAGCTCTGGATAGTCCTTTCCCTTCGCAGCTTTTGGTTCGTTCACAGTAAGCCACACGGAAGATGCGGGCCTTGGGCGGCTGGTTTGCACTGGTGCCAACGGCAATGTCATAACGGGGAATCCTACAGGTCATGATGAGCGAGTGGGATTCCAGATTGGGTGTAAACAAAAACAGTCACAGCCGCTTCGTATGTGCCGAGCCTAGCAAGGCCGTAACATGCAGGGGAGATAGCCGCTATAAACAACTGCTCTAGTATTCTTACGACCCGGATGGTCCGTACAAGATGTCACCCCAGGAGGCTCTGGCTGCCTTCTCGGATCTCCCGCTGTACACGAGCGCCGATAGTCGCCCGACGTGCGCCTCGGCCATCTGATTGGCTGGGTTCCGTGAGTATATATACGGGACTAGCATCGATATGCTCGTCGAAGGGGCTTCGACTCGGACTAGGATATCGTCGTCAGAGGTCTTCGAGCGAATCGCTTGACCTATCTCCGCCACCTAGGCTAATCATAGACGTCCTGACGAACGAAACCGACCCCCTATTTCTCATAGCAATTCAACATAGTGTTTCCATGCCCGCGCGGATGTTCGCGGATAGGGGGCAGTTGCAGCGCGGAATAGAAATAGAGCTCGGACCATAGTGACGTCAAGGAGGCGGAAGGTCCGTATTAAGCGAGAAACGTCGGTTTTCTAGTGGCAAGGACGGGCCTGGAAAACAGCTGCGGCTCAGGTATGCTTGCCGATTATCTTAGAAGCTCCGCGCTAGGTGTATATATCACCGGACCGGCCCCCGAGCGGGCGGGGGCAACGGGAACTCTGTATGTGACCGTTCCTGGAGCTTGACCAACCTCGGTTTGGGAGACGCAGTGGGACGGCACTTACTTTGCTTGTGTTTGCCACTACCATATGCCGAACCGCCATGCGCAGGGCTTAGCAGCGAAGTTGGTGTAAGTGATCGCGATCTTCTCTGTTAGTCTCAAAGAGGCAGACCCCAGCTATGGGTCAAATTTATTAGCTGCATGGAAGTCCGTAACACAGATGCTGTCTTGGGACATGGCGGTCTAGAATTTACTTGCGCTTAACGTATGCATTGTGTGAAGGCGCCATAGTTAAGTACCGGTTCTATCTAGCCTCTGTAATGATGTTCAAGGCTACGTTATACAATTAGATACAATACAAGGATCGTGAACCAGTCATGCCGATGTTATATTGCTTCCCCTACTCGCCCTTCAACTTATCTTGCTTCACCGTAAATGCCATCTCCAACAGCTCTTCCTCCTCCTTCTTGTGCGCGGCCTTGAGACCAGTGGCAACAGAGGCGGACGGGTTACGACCAGCATACATGACGTGCTTGCGGTCGTGGTGCTCGGTGTGGTTGAGCAGAGTCTCAATGCGCGGCTGGGTGAAGCTCCAGGCACCAGCATTAAGTGGTTCCTCCTGACACCAGACGATAGTCTTGGCGTTCTTGTACATATCCAAGTTCTCCTTCAGCTGTTGCCATGGGAAGGGGTTGAGCTGTTCGATGCGCGTGAAAGCAACGTTGTCAATCTTGTTGTCCGCACGGTACTTATGTAGTGCGGCCCAGACCTGACCAGTGCACAAGATGACACGCTCGATTTCCTCCGGTGGCTTGATGCTGCCCATGGCATGCTCCGGGTCGGGGATGATCCACTGGAATCCGACGTCGGGTCCTGTGAAGTCCTCGATGTTCGACCGGGCGAGCGGGTGACGCAGGAGCGACTTCGAGAAGAACATCACAAGAGCTGTCTAGGTTAGCAACGATTCTCAGCTATGAAAAAAGCGTCGAGACGGGTCTTACGCTTTCTGAACTGTCTGTGCATCTGCCGACGGAGCACATGGAATAAGTTGGCAGGCGTCGTCATGTAGACGATCTGCATGTTGCAGTCTTGGTGTTGACGGTCAAGCTTATCCTTGGGCGGGAAGACGCGGGGGTCCTCGTTGCAGAGCTGAAGGTACCGCTCGATTCGGCCAGAAGAGTGTTCGGGACCCTGCCCATCATATCCGTGGGGAAGAGACATGACAAGACCCGTTCGCTGCATCCACTTGACTTCACCCGAGGCGATGAACTGGTCGATGATACATTGGGCGTTGTTGGCAAAGTCACCAAACTGGGCTTCCCACATGACCAAGGCATTGGGCGACGAGAGAGAGTAACCGTATTCAAAGCCAAGGGCACCGAATTCGCTAAGCGAAGAGTTGGAGATGACAAACTTGGCCTGGTCTTTACTGACGTGCTGCAGCGGCGTGTAGGTGTTCTCATTCTCCTGGTCATGGAAGACGGCATGGCGCTGAGAGAAAGTACCTCTCTCGACATCCTGACCAGAAATGCGGACGTGGTGGCCCTCGGCGACGAGCGAACCGAAGGCGAGGGCTTCGGCCGTGGACCAGTCAATGTTCTTTCCCTCAAGGACGGTCTTCGTGCGGTTCGCGAGGATACGCTTCAGGTTTCGATGCAGGTGGAAATCTTCGGGCGCCGAGCCGATGACCTCGGCAATATGATCAAGAGTCCGCTTCTCGACATTGGTGGGCATGTGCGGCAGAACTTCAGATGCCAACTCCTTGGGCGACTTGAAGCCGTTCCAAGCCGAGGTGGTCCATTCCTTGCTAGTGGGCTGGTAATCCTTGGACTTGGCGAAGCTGTCTTCCAGCATGCCCCAGACCCACTGCTTGTGCTCCTCGATATCTTCCTTCGTGAAGGTACCGTCCTCCAGGAGCTTGTTCTGGTAGATGTCGATCTGCGGCGAATGTTCGCCGATGCGCTTATACATGAGGGGCTGGGTGAAGGATGGTTGATCCGTCTCGTTGTGGCCGTGTTTGCGGTAGCAGACAAGGTCAATCACGACATCAGACTGGAACTCGGCACGCCAATCCGCAGCGAGTTGGCAGACGAAATTGACAGCCTCGACGTCGTCAGCGTTGACGTGGAACACGGGCGCGTCAATGGCCTTCGCGATATCGGTACAGTACGCGGTCGAGCGAGCGAAGCGAGGGTCAGTGGTGAAACCGATCTGGTTGTTGACAACGAGGTGGACGGTTCCGCCGGTAGAGAAGGCCGGAAGGGAGTGGAAGCCGAGACATTCGTAGACGACACCCTGCGCAGCGAAGGCGGCATCGCCGTGCAAGAGGACGCTCATGGCGGTTCGGTGTGTCTTCTCATCGTTGTTGTAATGCTGAATGGCCCTGGTCTTGCCAAGAACGACGGGGTCCTCGGCCTCGAGATGTGAAGGGTTCGCAACCAGAGAGAGCTGAACTCGCTTGCCGGAAGGCGTCGGTCGTTCGAAGTTCATACCCAGATGGTATTTGACGTCTCCAGATCCCTCGTCTTCCGCGCCCGCGGTACCCGCGAACTCGCTGAAGATGGATTCGTTGGGCTTGCGGACGACGTTACTGAGGACATTGAGACGACCACGGTGGGGCATCCCGATGACAATGTCCTTGACGCCAAAGTCGACGCTACGATCGATGAGGGCCTTCATTCCGGGCACGAGGGTCTCACAACCTTCCAGACCAAAACGCTTATCGTTGGGATATTTCGTGGCCAGGAAGGACTCGAAGCTCGAACTCCAGATCAACCGGTCAAGGATTCTGCGTTTCTCATCAACCGAGTATTTAAACGGCTTGGGAACCTCGACCCTCTCCCTCAGCCAGTCGCACTTAGCCCTGTCGGGGATGTGGATGAATTCGACGCCGTAAGAGCCGCAGTAGATCCGCTCGCAGGCGGCAATGATTTCGCGGAGAGTCATCTTCTCCCTACCGTCCCGCTTGAAGCGCGGCAGGATCCCCGGACCAAGGGTAAACTCGCTGTCGAGGTCCTTTTCCGTGAATTGATAGTGCTCGAGGGTGAGTTCCTTGGGCTTGACAGTGGTGAAGTCGGATTCGTTGCGAATGCCGAGGGGATCAATCCTGGCCTTGTGATGGCCACGAGCCTGATATGCGCGGACGAGAAGCTGTACCTTGAGATGGTTCATGACATCGGAGCTGGCTTCGACGCCCATCCCAATAGCTCCCCCGACTCCTCCCGTGGCACCCGGAATGAGGCTAGGAGGAGGTTGGAAGGCTTGCTGGATGGGCATCTCACCCGACTCCATGTTCTTGAAGTAGACCTGCCATGACACGTGAACGCTCTCCGGATTCTCCCTCCATTGCATATACATCTCATCGATGTAATTGGCGGTACTACCCGAGAGGAAGTTATCATTGGGAGAGGGCGCATTCGAAGTAGTCGAGGCGGATCGCTTCTGGGAAGACAGGGCGAGAGGACGGCGAGCAGCGGCAAGAGAGAAACATCGCGAAGATTGCGATGCGTATCTCGGGGGTCGGCAGCTAGCTCTGACGAGCCTGCTGCCGGAACTTCGAAGCAAGTTGCTCAGCATTGCTCCAGGCGAATGCTTCGACGATAGCTTCCGATATAGAAAAGATATCACGCTGTCTGTTGTCCGGGGGTATGTGAGAATTATGAACTCTAACCAGCTGGTCAAACCCAGAAAAGGAAAAAGACTATGTATATTATTGTCGAGGGAATATTTACCACAGCTCCACCAAAGGCCCCCGTTACCTCAGATCCCAGAATGGTTCAGGGAATGAGATCTAAAGCCAGAGACGAAAGGAGTGGCGGAGTAAGTCTTGACGTAGTTGCGCAATAACGCAAAAAGGGGGAATTTAGGAGGGAGGAGGAAATGTGAGAGAGAGGAAAAGAAGAGGCTAAGGAATTAATTCGTCCAAGAGATCATCGTCGTTGTCTAACCGGAGAAACTTTGTAACAAAGCAGAGCAGCAGCCAGAGGTCGCCGCTGTTGCACACCTGTGACCCTGTAATTTACAGCGGGCCCGGCCCTCCCGGTTTTGTATGCATGTATTTGCATGCACGACGACGTAGTGCACCTCTATATTTACCTTCCTAGACATTCACTTAAGAGGTAATTAGTATGCATTTGTCCGCATTAGCGCAGCTTATCCCCTATAGCCCCTGTCTTTAGAGGAAGCGGGCGATGCAGATTTTGGTAAGGTGAATACAAGCCTGAAAGAAAAGCGCCTCATTTTTAACCCCTCAGGTTATCTCAACCAAGCTTCGGTCCATTGACTCCGGCCAACCAAAAGCATATCCGACGCCCTTAGAATAACGTCCCGAAAGAACCGTAGTCGGTGAGAGATAAATGGAATTAAGTAGGAAGTTCTTATAGCCAAAATCCGGCCGTCCTAGCTCCCTTTGACCAAACGAAACCGGAAATGATATGCGCCTTTTGATTCGCTAACTAGGCCCGATTATTGCCGGCACCGATGACCGACGGCTGAAAATGTCGGTTGCTTGGCAAAAGTACATAGAAGGCAGTACGTAACCCAGCCGTGGCTTGATCACTTGCAGCTGTCAGGCTCCGGGGTTTTTGGTGCCTACCGTCGCCTACCCGTGCCTTACCTATACACCTGACCAAAACCATTTGCGAAATCACGAGAGAGCTGACATTACCATGCGTAATAATACGTAAGTATTGCAAATAATAGCTCGGCATGTGCCTTGTCTATGCCATGTCAAAACCATTCTCTGCCCGAAATTCTAATGCTTCTTCTATTATACTCTGTGCTCTCTATCTCTCCGTCCCAGTCAGAGTCGGAGTTTGTATTTGAGACACCAATAGCAACCCTGTGATATTATGAACGATGACTAAAGCTACACATCTCACTGCAACTGCAACTGCAACTGCAAGCTACACATGATCCCGGCTAAACACGGCCACTACACGACGCCCCAGATGACACATCGACCCCATACTAGAGTAGAACTCTCGGCTTGCCACCGTTTTTGGTTGCCGGGCATATGTATCCATCCTCCATCTGGATAACAGTCAAGTTACTGTGGGTTCAACTACACAGGTAGATCCAGCAGGTGCAGCCAAGTCACAGTCACTTACCTAGCCTAGCGGAGCCAACTCAGCCCTCCTACATAACGAACATCAATGACACCAATTTCCATCACCGCAGCACAACAAATCATGTGCGAGTGAAACGGCGAGATGGCCGGGTGGTTAGGGTATCATAATGTAACCGGATGCACATTACAATAAAAAGCTGGCCCGTCTTCTCAACTGACGGATTTTAAGATTGGAATAAAACAATCAATCGACTTAAGGTGATCAGTTGCTGATCCTTTAATGTTCAATGGGTTTAGTAGCTTAAGGTGCATAGGTAAACTTCTATAGACGGACGGAACCCCTGCCGAAATTTTAGTCGGTTGTTCCTTCCCCTGTGGCTCGGTGCGGTGCGGTTAAGTACTCTACGCAATTCTCTGACAAGCACAGGCGAGATGGCCGAGTTGGTTATGGCGTCAGGTTAAGGTCACCTTAGCATCTAATTCCTGGTGGAGCAATCCGCGTGGGTTCGAGTCCCACTCTCGTCACTCATTTCTTTTGCTATCCTTGAGAATTCTGTTGGATTTTGGAAAAAGAGTCGTCCTTTCCCTTTTTGCATATCCTCCCTGGAGGGGCAGTGAGACTCTTGTTGAAAGAGGCATGTTTCAGGCGCTAGCGTATCTGATTGAAGGTTCCACTTCGTTGCCGTGCTGACAGCTGTCCACCAGATGGTCGTGCTTGAACGGGAGCAGCCGGGCCCCACTACCCCGTAATACCTAGGTTTCGTACTTTGTATTTTGTGGCATTTTTGGAGCCCAGCCACACTACCTTCCAGCATCAATGCAAGCCTTCAATGTGGCTCCTGCCCCCTGCGACCATCGCTAAAAGCCTGAAGCTGCGTTACTTCATCCATTTTAAGGCTGAACCAGCACATGCCAAATACCGGTAGACCTTTCCTTACAAAGAAAACAGCATCTCTCCCATACCGCCCCTGCACAGTAGGGAATCCCGGTGGTGCACGCGAAATAAGTAATTTTTTTACTGATATGGTTTAATACTGCACCGGAACTCGGCTTTTGCAGATACCATATATCTTCTATATCTAGCCCGAGCTCAGGAGGCATGGTTACGAGGCTGATTTAGAATATCGTGTCGGGAGGCTGCTGTTCGGTGCCTATACACTAGAAGACTTTGCCAACTAGGGGTGGGCTGCTGCACCACCGACCGACGGCATTATAGAGGCTGCCTCGACGTGACTCCTTGCATAAGACTTCCTAGGACTATTCATATCTTCCTTACCTATTTAATTTTAATACGATCGCGCAGCATGGCAGTACCACCAAAGGGAGCCGCTGCTTACAAGAAGAAAGATGGCACTCTTAGTATTACTCCCGACTACAAGGCCGTCACATGGACGGCCGCCTCTGACCCCGGAGGCACACCCGCTATTTCCCTAACCGTTACCAACATCGCAAGTATGGACGCTACAGGAACCCCCTTATGATGAAGTAACTAACTGGCACGCCTTACTAGATCTCCAGCAGACGCCAGATAGCTCCCCGAAGGTTATGCTGAAGATATTCGAGAAACCGGCGGCCGGAGGTGATCCCGTGGCATATACCTTCCACTTTAACTCTGCTTCTGATCCGAGGGCCGAAGCCAACGAGATCAAGGATGTTCTCTCTAGGCTCATTGCCGGAGCGAGAAGCAATGATCCCGCGGTGCCTCGTCCCGCCGCAGCGTCCGGTAGCGGGTCTGCCGCCATGGCTTTTGCTAGTACTGCCTCGGCTAAACCCGCGACGGCCCGGCTCTTTGAAGATGAGAAGTTGAAGACGGACATTGCCCTACAGCAGTCTCTGATGAAGGCAGACCGCAACCTCCTCCAGATGTACATGGAGGCTCGCGCCACAAAGCCAGAAAACATGTCCGATGCCACCTTCAACACGCAGTTCTGGGCGGCGAGGATCAACCTGCTCCGGGCTCACGCTATCGAGACCAATCAGAAGAAGGGACCCTATAACGTACTCGCCCAAGTGAAGCCTACGCTGGAGCAGGGTACGGATCCCGATCAACCGAGCCGCATGAAACTGAGCATCACCGTCGAGCAGGTCCAGATGATCATGAACCAGCATCCTCTCGTGAAGCGGATATACAACGAAAATGTCCCATCCCTGACGGAAGGCGAGTTCTGGGAGCGGTTCTTCCTTAGCAAGCTGTCGAAGAAGCTGAGGGGAGAGCGCACGACTGGCCTGGAGAACCCGGACAAGGTTTTTGACAAGTATGACGAGTACGAAGACATCGCAGCCTTCTCCACCAAGCACTTGTCACAACACATCCCGCATATCATCGACGTCGAAGCAAACGAGGAGAATCAGGGAGGATTTAGGAGTGGTAATCGCAAAGATGTCGAGATGCGACCCAGGGGCCGAGCAGATGTCCCTATCATCCAGACGCTCAACAGCATCAGCGAAAAAATACTAGCCAATATTACACCAGTCGATAGCGCCCATACGGATCCGACCGGCGTGAATTACGATACATATAAGGAGGTTGCCTTGCGTGATCTTCGGGGCGATGTCGAAGAACAGCGCATTATGCTGAACATCAAAGAACAGAGCAAGTTCTTCAACCAAAATGCGGCCGCATCGGAGGCAAACGAAACCTATGCAAAGCAGAAGCCGGATCAAGTCTTGAAGGACGTGCAAGGAGATTTAGCGGCCCTTGGCGGCGACGGTGCCGAAGGTATCGACCTTCATGCCTCGCTAGGTATTGACGACGAGAGTGACAGCGAAGACGAGAGAGAGCATCGCCCGCATGTCGGGTCTCGAGCCTCACGGAAAGATGCCCAGAAACAGATCCTTGACAGCATGTTGCAGAGACGGGCACAGTTATTCGGCCATAGCTCAGACGAGACGTCGCCCATGGGGCTTCCCAGCGATCTCACTGCAAAATGCAACCTCACCCACGCGACCACCATAGAGTTCCTGCACCAGTTCTGGTCCGCGTTCCTCTCCGGCGATCCCGACCGCGCGGCCGAACTCGGGTATCTTGTCGATTCCCTGAAGAGGTCCAAGGAGCGAATCAACGCAGTCGCGGCGGAGGCGGAGAAGGTGCGCGAGGCCGAGATCAGGCGTAAGAAGGACGAGATCATACAGATCTACGAGAGGACCAAGAAGAAGGTCAAGTTCAATTCAAAGTCGATACGGGGCGGCAAGGATGCCGTCCTGAAGCTCATGGACCCCGTCCTGCAGTCTCTGGACAAGGCCATCGCGGATTATCAGAGGGCGTTGGCTGCGGAAGGGCTCCAGGCCAGCACGGAGTAGAACATTTCTATGTGGTCTTCTTGGGGCGTTTTAGCTAGAAGGCGCATTAGGGCGATCTGGCTTCCGACTGGAGGCTTTACCAACAACATAGGCGTTGAATGACACCGGATAGGTGACCGGGAAGTGCGATTTTAAATACTGTGACTTCCCATCTCCAAGTATTTACTCGTTGCACCGTTTTGCATCCGTCGTAATATCCCGCTCTCCGGGTTGAGTTCCTTGGTGGAAGGCACGAGCGCGCTGGTGATTGCAATAAGTTTCTTTCCGGAAAGAGCGACGCCAGGAGGGCATTGGAATACACCAACCGCCTGACCCTGACCCTGACCCTGACCTAGAGAACGCTGCAACTGACTTCAATTGCACTACAACCTCCCTAGCATATTCACGCCGTAATAAATCAAATTAGAGCGCTCTATCATCAACTCTACGTATCATCTCCATCAAAAGCATCACTTTGACTTGAAAGAAAAAGAATGGATACCGATATTACTTCCACGACTCGCGACGGCGGCGGCCACGCGGCCCTACCGCGAGAACCCCTATCCAACAAATCGAACATCGCCGTCTCCCAGCTCCCCACGCACCCCTGGGGCCACAAGGACTCCTCCGAGGGCTCGCCAAGCCCGCTCAGCTCGATCCCCGACGCCTTCTGGGTGTCGTCGGGGAGCGACCTGGCCAAGTCTCCCCCTCCTTCCCCATTCCGCCCCGGGACGGCGGCGGCCACCAAGGCGGCCACCCTTCCGTCGTTGGTGGCGTCGTCGTCGCCGCTGAGGCCCATCGACCTGGACTCGGACTCGCCGCTATCGCGGCTCGAGTCGCCCTTCCTGTACGGCCACGGCACAGAGCTGACGCCCATCCTCGAGCAGCGCAGCACCGCGACACTGCGCACGACCAGCCTCTCGACGTCCGACCTCTCGTCCCTGATGCACGGCGTCCCAGGAGGCGCCTCGGGCAGCAGCAGGGACCACGCTCACGCTCAGGTCCACGACACCCCCACTAATACAATCAGGAGGGAGACGCGCCGGCTGTCTCATCAGCACTCTGTCAGCCTCGACGACCTGTCGCCGGTCACCTTCTCCCAGCAGGAACCGCAGCCCGGCGGTGGGGCGCGACTACGACGACGGTCGCAGCACTCCGAACCTACCGCCACCGTCGGCGCGGCCGATGTCCACGCCTACCCGCAGCAGCCGCTGTTCCCGCCGCACCGGTCGCCCATGACGCCGCCCGCGGTCACGGACGCCCTGCGGCGGCTCGACAGGCAGCAGCAACATCAACACCGTCGAAGCGGCGCCGGACACGGACCAAGCTCGTCGCCGAGATCGACGACAGCCTTCAGGGGCGAATTCCGCGGCCAGAGGAGCGCGCACGACGGCCTCGCGCGGCACCCCTTCCTCCGGCGCCGGAAAGCCGGGGAGAGGGGAAGAGAAGACGGCCGCGGCTCCGACACCGGCCCCTCTTCCTCACTCGCATCCGATCGTGCCGCTACCATCGCTGCTTTTGCTGATGCTACGGCGGGAACCGGCGGCCCCGCCTCCTTCAGACGCCCAAGGGGCAACGCGGACCAGCGCGCGCCGGCGGTCCTACGGCCGGGACCCGCCAGAGAACAGGTCCGGGGACGGGCCCCATCGCAGCCTCCTCCTTCTCTTCCGACAACGTCGAGGGCGGACAGGAGGACCTCGCGGCCGCGAGACAGGAGCGGCGCGGCGGCGACGCGCGGTCTTCATACCACAGCCGCCCTCGAACTCGCAGCCGAACCACACGACGGACGTCCGCAACAGCAACAACGCCAACAACGGCAGCAGCGACGGGACGAGGGGTCGGGGCTATGCCGGGCCTGCGGCCGCCCCGTCGGCGAGGACTGGAGTCTGCTGTCGACGATCGTCGGCGAGGGCGACGGCGCGCGGATCGGCGACGACTGGTGCTGTCGGTGTGCGTGGCGCAAGGCCCGGCGCGCGGTCTGTTGTCTGCCCCCGTTCTGACTGAGATGAGCATGGGTGTGGGTGACTAAGGTAAGGTAGGGTTTTTGTTGTGTGGTGAAATATTCCTTATGCTTCTGGCAGGACTGTACACGGTTCTTTAGGGGAAGGAGTGGAAGACGAGATTGTTACATGGGTGGGATCGCTGGGCGAGATGGTAACTTGTTGCGAACTGCCTTCTTTCGGTTGGGGGAACGGCGGTGCGTATAGAATATACTTTCAACCTTTGCTGTTGTCTTGCTTGACAAGATCGTTGCGCTCCGGTAAAGAATGACTTTAATGCTTCATGTTGGGAACACGCCAGAAAGGCGACATCACCATGTCGTGAAGTAAGCATGTGTGGACCATACATATCGCTACAGCTGACAGAATGCGATTATAGATACGGTTCCCCTAAAAGCGCGTAGGTATGATCATGCAGGTTATCTGCTGGGTGACTTATGCGGTATATCATGGCCCTATATATACATGCCGGATATCCTAGACTCGGGTTCGGTATATCACGATCGCAAGACCTGCCACGGCCGAACGACCCCGTCGTCGCCAGTCGTGACGAGCATCTCCTCCACCCCCTTCTTCTCCGGCGGGCAGCCGGCGTCGTGCCGCTTGCACCACGTAATATGGTTGACCTCGTACGGGCCGTGCGCGTTCGTCGCCGTCGTAAGGAGCTTCCACCTCCGCGACTCCGTCTCCTCCGGGTGCCCGTTCGTCATGGGCAGGTCCCCGTCCAATTCCGCCGCCGCCTCGTCGTCGGCGGCATGCGCCGCGCCTTGTTCTCCTTCCTCTTCTCCGTATACGGCGACGACCCCGTCGCTGCCCGTGCTCGCCAAGAGGCCCGTCTCGGCGCTCCAGGAGACCGAGTAGATGTCTCTCGTGTGCGCCGCCGGCAGCACGGCCGTGCACTCCCACTCCTCCTTCAGGGACCGGCGCATCGTATTCGGTATGCCGCCGAGGCCGCCCCACGCATGCCGCGGCGCGCCGTGGTCCGCGCCCGCCTCCTCTTCCCCCTCTTCTTCCTTCAGCGTCCAGACGCGGATCGTGCAGTCGGCGCTCCAGGTCGCGAGGCGCGGGAACCCCCCGCCGCGGCGCGGCCGGGGCTCCCACTGGACGCCCCAGACGGTGCCGGCGTGGCCCTCGAGCACGGCGACGCAGACCCACTCGCCCTCGCCGTCCTCGCGCCACACGCGCACCGTGTCGTCGTAGCTGGCGCTGGCGAGCGCGTCGCTCGAGTAGCGGCCGCGGCCCCGGTTCGGGTTCGTCCTCGTCGTATGATCGGGGCACCAGGCCACGGCCTTGACGTCGCCCTCGTGCTCGTTGAGCACGGCCACCGTCTCCCACTCGTCGTCGGCCTCGGTCGCGCCGACGTCCTCCCAGATCCACACCGACTTGTCCCGGCTGCACGTCGCCAGGTACTGCCCCGCGGGCGAGAACGCCACCGACTTGATCTCCGAGTCGTGGCCCTCGAGCACCAGTGTGAACTCCCATTCCTTGTCCCCGTCCCCGTCCTCGCCGTCCCCTTCCCCTCCTCGCGAACGCGCGACCTCGACCTCCATGTTATTGCCGGGGTCGTTGCCCGTGCCGCCCCCCTCGCCCTCCCACCTCCAGAGCCCGGCGGTCGAGTCGAAGCTGCCCGTCACGAGACACAGCTGGTGCGGGCCCAGGTTCGGCTTCCAGGCCACGGACCGCACGGACCGGCTGTGGCCGCCGGTGAGGGTGCTGTGGGAGGATAGCGTCGCGACGGAGAAGACGGTGACGGATTTCTGGTGGGCGGTGGCGAGCAGCGGGAGGGTCGGGTGGGGTATCGATTGCCAGGCGCGCTCGTACAGATCTGGCTTGAATGCGGGCAGCGGCGAGAGCCTGATCTCGGTGGCCGCCGTCGAACTCTGGTTTGGGACTTCTGGTTCGGAGGCCATCTTTGATCTATCTTCGGTCTTACCTACGAATGTATTCAATGTTTGGGCTTGGCGGACAATGTTGCCCTCTCACCAGCCGGATTCGGCTGATCGAGGCAAGTTCGTGTAGCCCGTATGCCGATTAATGTAAGTTATTGAACCGACACAAGTAAATAGGCAGATTCCGTCAACTCGGAAATACTTATGGGGGCAATGGAGCAATCGCGGAAAGTCGCAGTGTTAATCAATTGATGGTCCTCGACTGCAGTTCCAGGTCGATAAGAATTTCGTCCCTCCTTTATCGGCCTGGAGGGGTATCTAGGATGAAAGTCATTACATGACGTACGCGGGGCATGTTCGTCAAACGCGACAGCTGCAATCAATTCCGCCGGACAGTTATCGGTCCGTTTCTTGTTCCGTTCAAGTGCTGTCGACTCAATAAAGGCAGTTGTAGGGGAGATACGATTGAATATGGACTTTTAAGATAGGTTGAAGTCTATAAAGTAGTTAGGGGATACTTCATTTGACTTGCCAGTTGCGCTCCGTGGATTGAATATTTCTTAACTGAAGCCGGAATCGGTTCGACGCCGGCATCTGGAACGCCAATCTGGAACGGACCGGGTTTCCGGCTTCCTTGACCGGTCTATGGACGCCCCTGGTTTCCATACATATTGATATGTGTGGAACAACATCTACTAAGATGTTCGAGATTTTCAGGTATGCTTAAATGGCTCTGAGTCCAATATAACCATATTAACCGAACCATGTGACGCGCGAAGGGTTATTGTACCGTATTACTCATTACCGTAATGAGAAAACACATGGAAATTACAGTACTGTCTTCACTATGTCATTCTCTATAGTCAAGTCCCCCTGGTAGCCGTATGAAATCCGTAGGTCCGGGAAACAGGAAAGGGTGCAATGGCGTACATCACCGGAGCTGAACGACCGCCGGATCTCTCGCAGCGGCCTGTCCAACAATCTATTGCTGGTCAGCTCGGCGGTAACGATGGGTGGTATCGCCATCTGGTGCGTCGTGAGCATGTCGAGGTATAACATGAAGCGGGAATTCGTCGATTGAGATGACGCTAGCATTTCATCGGAAACCACGCGATCGAGTTGGGCAACAGGGAGCCCGAGCCAGAGATTGAGTATTCGAGCCGCTTCACAGCGCTCTGATTCTTTTTTCCCATACCCGTACTCCTCACAGCCTTCGTGGCCATCGGCGCGGAGAGCAGCATCTCCTGGCGGCGGATTGGCGACGGAGGCTCTATCGCTGGCGCCGCGGTTTGCAGAATGCAATACGTCGGAAATGGATCCATTAGTAACTATGTTGTACCTACAAGGCCGCCGATGTCATTGGTGCCGCCTCTGATCTCTGTGGCCGCGAATACCGTCACCCTGTCTGTCTTCTTCGCCTTCAGGGCGTCATGGACGGACTCATATTGGAAGAGAGCATTATTTGCCGTTATCCTCGCTGGTGCAGTCTCAGGCGTGCAGTGGTGTACATCGACGGGTACCCGCTATCACCTTGTTAACCTAGGAACCAGCCAATCGTCCCACAAGTCACCATCGTTGTTATCTGCTTGTTGATTTATGCCGCTTTCATAATGGCTCAGATTGCCGTATACGCTACCCAGGTCAAACCGTGCTATGCACACAAAGCACAGCAGGTAGTCTTGGGGCCTGCCATTTTCGACAGATCGGGGAGCATACTGGTAAACCCTGCCGGCTTTGTTGCCAAGCGAGAAAATCACGGACACCTACCTCGAAAAGTCCCCAGCGACAGGTTCGGTATTGCACATCTGCTTTTCCATTGGATGTTCCAGGCATCTCGGAACTGGTATGAGTTGAGTAACATTCTCAGCGGCATGCCGGACCACTTGGCTCATCTGCCCAGAGGGGGAAGAGAAACGACGTCCACCTCATTGATGATAATGGCGAGCTCATCCGGGACTACGATATTATCTTCTGCGAGCTGTTCTGCCTTGCAGCAGTGAATCTCGCGGAAAAGACCAAATAGCATCTGTCTAATGTTGGCGTTCTTTGGGATGAGATTTTACCAACAGGTGCTGACAGCCCGCTCCAACGGAGAACCACCAGATATGAAGAATTGCTAGAACGAGATAGCCCTAGGCATGCAAGAAAGATTGCCGACGACTTTGCTGAGAAGGGAGAAGCTTGGGCAAGTAAACAGCAGGAATATGGACGAGTGTCACTGATGTTCCTGGTTCCCTGTGTCGAGCGGCCGTATGATGTGGAAAGGCTCGAAGCCACTGGATATCGATTTGCGGATGTCCACAAGTTTCGGGAATATGCAAATCAAAGCGAGCAACCTTGGAAGCAAGTTGACCGTTATGGTGGCATATGCTGGGGGGGGGGGGGGGCGAAAA
>QJNZ01000969.1:0-32284 GCA_004155055.1 Monosporascus sp. CRB-8-3
CCGCCGTCTAGCATCCACCCCACCTCGCCTCACCTTTTACCAGCTTCGCTTTTGTTCACCTCGAAGCTCGGTGAAGCGGCTTCTTCGCTAGTCAACCTTCATTCGTCGTCCTTTTCTCCATCGTTCATATTAGGTAGGAAAAAAAAAAGGAAGGAAAAAAGAAAAAGAAAAAGAAAAAGAAAATCTTTATTCCGATAATAAAATGCAGCTTTCCGCATTGGATACATTCCGGCCCAGCCTCGCTATGCTAGAACTATACCTACCATAGGTACTCCATACCATCTCGGATCCATCTGATACTCCACCTCTACTCTCAAACCACCACAATGGGGAATGGGACATGAGTGGTATCTATCTGACTAGCTCCGCCAACCGCGCTTCTGCGTGACCTTCACCACCCGGGGACACCCGCTGATGCTGAAAAGAGAAACAAGCAAGAGAGAGAGAAACGACCAAAATAACGAATTCATCAACAGGAAATGTCCAAAATGGGGGACCCGGCCGCCTGCTCGTTGCATCCCCGTTCGAGACTTAGCAGCGCAGTGTAACATGAAGTCTCCAGACTTGATTGGCAGAGTCCTAAAAGGGGCGCCGTTCCTACTCGGTCCCCCTTCCCCTTCCAGAAAGATCGTCAAGAGCTATGCAAGGATTTGAACCCGGTCGCGATGAGGCTTCGCCCCTTCTCGCGGGAGTCGGCAGGCCCCGGCCAATAGAACAACCCCTGGATTCCCAATGTCAGCCGTGTCTGAGCCTGCAATATGGTTTTACGCCATGGAATGAGACTTACGCCCAACCCCTTTTGCCTGCAAAACGCCGCCTTCATCTTTACTGTCTCGGGATTGTCGTAGCTCACGAAGCCCCCGTCGCCTCCTACGCAGCTGGCAGCCCCTATCCGCTTATCCACCGTCTCCTTGGCCTGCTTTCTCGGGAGCTCGTGGTATTCAAATTTCCCATCCCGGCCACCCGGGCCCCTGTGCCGATGCCCGGGGCCGCTGGCTCCTAGGAAGCTTCGCCCGTAGGCGGGGATGCCTAGTAGGATCTTCTTCGGTGGGCAGCCGTTGGCAATCAGGTAAGACACTCCCGACGAGCCAGAGGTCTCGTCTTCCCGGAGTGAATAGAGCTGCGCATGGTGCCCGCTCCGGTTGCTCCAGTGCCCGCAGAAATCGTATGCCATGAGGTTCACGAAGTCAAGGTAGGCGGCCGCTTGCGCGATATTGATGTGCTGGAGAACCGATGTCCCTGCCGGCAGCGCCGCCGTGACGAAGAACTTTTCTTCGGGGAGATGGATACGGACCGCCGCGAGGAGTGCGACGAAGTCGGCGCCCTGCTGAGCATCGGAGGGATATGCCCAGGCGACTGGGATCCATCGTTAATTTCACACGGCTACGTTTGAGGAAAAGGAAGGGCGAGGGAGACAAAGACAGAGAAAAGGGGGGTTGGTGGAGGAGAGAGGGGTTCCTACTATCGATACCATCCAGACCAGACGCTTCTACCAGCCCTAGTGCTGATTTTCCAAAGTTGTCCCGCAACAATACGTTGGACGCAACTGTCGGGAATATCTTGTTTGAATCTCCGCCGCCAATCGACACCATTACAGTCAGGTGTGGATGGGCTTGCTTGAGATGCATTAAAGATCCGAGACCACCTTTCACGTCATCACATGCGGCCTGCGTATCGGCGAACTCGTCGCTCAGCTTGCTTGCATGTTAGCCGCGGGACCAGCACGTGGGGAAGCACATAATGGGCACTGCTAACAAAAGGGACAAACATACAAGTACAGTACCGTCCTCTAAGACGTTAGCGAAAGCATAATATACATGGTTGATGCAGTCGTAGTCCATCATGCCGGGAGTGAAGTTCTCATAGATCTTCCGGTTTGGGAAGTAGACGGCGTTGGTGTGCATGACATTCGAGGCGCTCATCCTTATGCGTCTGCGTGCCGAGAATGATAGCGAGGATCTCATTGTAGGGACCAGTGAATAACGTGAGCATAAGGAACGACGGGAAAGGAACGCGATGGCGACGACGAAGGCGCACGAGAAGCAAACGAGCCTGAACTTGATGGGCGATACCATACGGCCTTTTTAAAAGCCATCAATACTTGATACAAAGAAGTTGGCTTGGCAGCCCAAGCAGAGACATGGCGGGACTGTCCCGCTTGGATATAGATAGAGAAGATCGTCGGGAGCTGGCGGAGGATGGGGGCTTACTTCAATGCCTCATACGCCGCCAGCCTGACGCGACTTACCTACCGCTCTCATAGGATATCGAATTTGATGGCAGTGAGGGCGAGTCGGTGGAGAAAACACGACGTCGTCACAAATTCTTTCCTTCCTTCTTTTTTGCCTTTCCCCAAGAAGCGGACCCCCTTTCGGTGCTATATGAACAACCTCACTGGTGATCGCTTCCCAATATCATCTTACATGACATGACATAATTGAGACTGGGATTCTCGAAGGACAGGGCTTGTCAATGGACCACTTGGCCATGGAGACGTGCCGACAAGCACATGCTAGTCGAGGCCTAGCCTGGAAGCAAGGCGGGCGGTGATGGCGTTTGTCAGCTCAGATTAATCGTAGCGGTCACGAAGAAGACGGCAGTGGCTTACAGGTGGACCACCGTTCGTATGGCTGGTTCCGCAGGAAGGAAAGGGAGTCAGTCTGACATGGCTGCAAGGTCTCCTTAAGGCTGCACACCGCCCGCCTCAAAATTACCTATCCTGAAAGTGATAAAGTGGGATGGTATATAGATGTTTGCTTTTGCGCGAGTAAGAACCATCTCGGGCGGGGATGGCGAGTGTCATGTCATAGCCTTTGATAGATTCCAATATCGCCTCGGATCAGCTTGCCACATATTTTTGTGCGTCGTGAGTAGCATCAGCAGGCTATGCCTTGGCGGGACTTGGCTGATCGTCTATAGATGCTCTCCATATCAAAATGATAGGTTAGAAAAGGCAGAAAGAAAATAATTTCTGGGTTGATCTCGAAGAGTCAACTGGCTCCTCTTCTGAAGGGCCTCCGTCCCCCCTCCCCCTTCTCTCAGCAGAGGCTAGCTTTCGATTAGGCCCCAGTGGCCTAGGGCTAATCATAATCAGCCTTGCTTTTAGTGTTGTTCCGAGGGAGTGAAATTGTGGAACGCGGATACCCACGGATTTCGACTTTGGGCGGTCTGGACAGGTAATTTTCATACAAGCATGCTGAAACGGAGAGAAAACTAATAGTGAGACGAGCTTTTTGCAACGGTATGCATCCTAGAGCGGATAGAGAGGTGTGAGCGCACTGCCTGGTGCATGGCTAAAAGGCTCTCGCATACCCGCAAGTGTCCTCGCGTGGCAGGCCACATGGCCACCCATTCAGATGACCATAGGAGGGCTGGCATTCTGGAGTTTTCCATTGCTGCAAGGCGTATCCATTTCCCTGCAGCGTGGAATCAAGCTAAACATATATGACTCTCGTCGTTGGCAGGCCTGTGTTAGTGGCAGGTCTTGGAGGCCAACGCAGCATGACTCTACTTGCATAGGGGTAGTTAGGTGAGTATCTCGTCAGGAAGCAAGCAACATAACGCAACGTCGAGGAAACTCCAAGTGTCGTCATTTGCTTTTAGTCTCGGGGATATCAAAGTGGTCTGGTCGGCGTATGGCCAGTCTTCGGGTAGGTAGGTAGCTAGGCTTAGTGTTGAGAAACCAGTTGACCCCATATCAGAGGCTGACTGCAACGATAGTCCAGAGATTAGGTTCACAATGCACGGAAGCTCCTCGAATTACTGGGCGTTTTGGGAGGGAATTCACACCCGATGTTAATTCCAAAGAGTCGCGTCTGAAAACTGTCGACGTGGTATACTCGACAGCTGCCGATTCCCTTGTTGACTTTCCTTCTTTTCTTTCTTGAAGGGATAAAAGAGGCTGACAAACGATTTTTAAATGTTAGTCCAGAAAGGGGTACCGATAAACAGGCGGACCAATGCGGATGAGAGTCCAAGAGAAGTTTAGGGTTAACCTTTTACGAGGACGGACCGACGGACGACTCGGGACGTCTGGTCTGATGCCCGACGTGAGTTGTTGCTATGAAGGTTTCAAGCACTTACAGCTGCCTCAAACGGCTTCTAGAAGGATGCCCCACTCCTTTTATCCTCCCTTTAGGTTGATCTACTCCCCCTTAGTAGCAAACTAACAGCCTGCCCATTAATGCTAGTCTATTGAGGCGATGGAACATGGCTTATTTGGTTTGGATGATTTTTACTTATGGATTTACACTGTACTTACTTGGGTGCTGCATTTAATGATATGAATCATACCAACTGACTCCATGGTACCCAAGTCACCTTTTGAGTTCTGTCGTGCTGGACAACCCTATGTGTCCCTCGGGTGCAGCAGAGGATACTTTGGGCCGTTGCCGGACTCCGTACAGATTCCAAAGGAATATGTGGTCCCGTGGTGGCACTGCAGATACCCAGAAGGAACTCCCTTGGGCGGTCCACTACGAACCTACATGAGTCATTGTACAGAGAACCGAGATACCTAGGTGGCATCTTGGTCGTGATACGTTAGGCATCCAGGGAACGTGAACTGGTTGATTTAGCTGTCGCCTACGTAATAGAAGAGGCTCGTCGACTGGAAAATAAATCAGCCCAACCTATACCACCGGTCGAAGCCTCGTGTAAAAGTCCCATGATGTTCGGCACCCGGATGAGAATAACACTTGGTCGAAGAACAAGGTCATCTTCAGTTCTACTGCCCGGTCAAATAGAACCCAGACAAATTGCTACTCTTCTGAAAAAAACCTGGGCCAGATAGCCTTTAGCCAAGTTGAGTACTTAGATGCCACAATATCGATATCAACACCTTTTAATATCAACGCTACAACACACAACCCTAATGGGCCTTCAGCCATCGCTCGATTTGCCGTTTCTTTAAAGCTAATCCCGTTTCGTACGCTTGAGAAGTCCGAAATCGAATCATGATTGTTCGTTCGCCTCAGCTTGGCATTTCCCCGCCAGCCACCACATTTTTGTTCGTACATGTACCTTTTCCACCAGCCTGCTTCCGTTGTGGTTTTGCTCAGTCTGTCGATATTTTTACCGGTCTCCTGCATATACGTATCCAGAAGTTATCAGGCCTGTACTATTTCGTTTCTTCACAACCCGTACAGCTCCTTCTCCAGGCAACGATAAAATAAACCCAATATCCTAGGGACGCCGGGAGAATAAGTACCCTAGCACTGAGTCCCTGAACCATTAGCATCAAGTCTTACTGACGAGCAGGGTGGTAAAACCAGAGGAGCCGGGACCCCTGCTTTCCACGAGAAAAATCATGGAGCGGAAGACCCTAATGTGAGTAATGAAGCATGTCACAACGCGTTTAACCACATTGGGTTAAATCGCTAACCAAACCGGACATCAACCGCATTGGGCGAGGAGGCCCACTACACATCCACACCCCCATTTAGTATGGAGATGTCGCATGATTCAGCTGCCAGGAATCTCTTGTACCAATGTACTTACCGATATGCTTCAATATCCTCCCTGCCATCATATCAACAGCAACAGCAATAGCAGTGGCATCAAGGTCAACGGCGGCAACAGGGGTGGCAACAGTGGCAACGGGAACCTTCCGGGCCGTCAGGGCAACAGCTGGCCAGCAGCAAGTCAGCAAAGCTGCAGAAAGAATTTTGCTAGAGATGCGTTAAAAGGCCTCAAATTAAAATTGTCTTCAATTGCAATAGGGCTATATATTGATATGTTAATCGATACGTTTTGTTGATGTGTTGCGACACGCGTTGCATTGCTACAAGAGACCCCCGCCCGTGAAGTGGACCAATTTCTCTTACTAAATTTGGGGGGCCCGGGGGGGTGGATGGCAGTGTGCCTCTTCGCCCAATGCGGTTAATGTCCGGCGTGGTTAGCGATTTGACCGGTGTGAGAGAGTTCTGAGCATGCTATGCACATCGTCATGGCGTGACAGTTACAGTGAGGGTCCAAAATAATCCGGCCCAAACTTCCCAGCCACCCGATTTTCAGAACCACCTCTTTTTGACACCCAACTTTCCAAAATTCATAACTTTTTTAATTCATGGCCGAATTTAAAGTTTTTTGCGCCGATTTGACGGCCGGTTGTTAGAAAGGCCAGGAATTTACTTCCAGGAAAAAAGTTTATATTATTACCGCAAATAAGTTTGAAATACCATAACGTTACTTAACGGACCTGTTTAAAATTTCGAAATCCGTTATTACTTTTATTATTAATAATTGGAAAAACGGCCATACTTTTAATCCGAAAAAAAAAAAAGGTTGCCCGGGTTTTTCGAAGTATCTAAAAAAATGGATTTTTTTGCTTTATAAAAAAAACCGAAGGGTTACGTATAAAAATATCTAGAAAGCAGTAAGGTTTAAAATTAACATTATTTTTATTAAACGTATTATAAAAAAGCAAAATTTTCGTAAATAAAGGTTTTAAAAAAAATACCATTTTTTAAAAAAATAGCAAAGGCTAGGTATGTTTTTATATATTATTAACTTAATTATTTTAAAAAGTTGTTGTAAGTATATAGCGTTAAAGTTAGTATAACTTTTAACTAACGATTTCAGGTTATTTTTACTAACGAATCCTTCTGCTAAAACTTTTTTAACAGCTTAACGGTTAAAATATTCCGTTTCTCGTTTGAAAAATAGAATAAAAAGTTTGTTAATTTTAAAAATTATGTTAAAGCGAATATATTTATTATAGTTTGAGGTGGTATATAAATTAGGTCGGACGGGAAAGGGTACCGTATATTTTTTATCGTTATATAACGCGATTTAATTTCAAAATTAAACGGTTTTAAACGAAAGTTTAATAATTAAAACTATTAAAAAGTTTTAGGTAAAGGATTATTATTAATTTATAAGTTATGGCGTTTTTTTTAATAGGATAACGTTATTATATACGTTTACGAAAAGCTTTTAAATTAATTAATAAATAACGTTATAAAGGTTTTTCCGAACTGGTTATTATATAGCCTTAATTTTAATTTAATTAAGTATATATAAACTGTATTTAAAAGGAATTTAAAAAATATATTTCCGGAGCTTTAAAAATTTAAAAAAAATTAACTAGATACCGCCTATTTTATCGAATGTTTATATAAAACGTAAAAAGTTATCTTAAATATTTTTATAATAAAGGTTATTAGGTTTATAAGGAAACGGTTACGGGCTATTAAGAAAATTAAAAGTTGGTATATACGGTTTTAAAACTTAGAAATAAACGAATATAATAATAAAACCCGTTTATTTTTACGATTTTATTTGATTAAAATATGTATAAATGAAGTTGTTAATAAATATAGGTATGGCTAGAAGTTGTGGGGTTGGGCCGGGTTATTTTGGACCCTCACTGTATCTAGCGGGTGACCACTGACCATAACTGATTTGATTACTAATCTGCATTCACTCGCCCACATAGTGCACTCAGTGTCACCGGCCTTCTGTTTAATACCTGGGTGCAGGACACTACAAGCGATTGTGTTAGACATTAGAATCAAGGGGAATTGATCCCAGTTAAGAGAAAAAGAGTATAAACTATAAAAGGGATAAATTTAATTATACTTATTAACAACTCACTCTATTTAAATAAATAGTAAGTTTTATATAAGTAATAGACGGCCTAATAGCTCAGTGGTCGCGAACCTGGGTGTCTCTTTTAATTGCAACAGGCTTAGGTACCCTGTTTCGGTTAATCTTAAAAAATAACTGGTTCAAATCTAGCTTAAGCTACCGTTCCTTTAGGTAACGCCAGCCTAGAAAAAGCTAGACCAATTGGGGCTTCGGCTCCGCCACCGTGTCGGCGACAATTAAGGGGTGGCTGGGAATTAGTTACGATTAAGGACGTTAAAAACTAATTAATTAATCGGGTATATCTATCGTTAGTTACTATATTACATAACCCGTATTACGTTTTTCCGGTTTTTAATTAAAAAGGGACGGTTTTTAAAAAGTATTTCCTGGTTACGTTTATATAAAACCATTTATATATATATATATATAATAAACGGATTAATTTGTATATATATAGCTATATATTATAATAGTACTTTTCTTTATATATAAGTAATAAATAAGTACTTATTTATTAATTAAATTAAGACGTTTTATAATAATATATTTTTATATAAATATATAATCTCCTTAAAGGAGATATAACCGTAAAATTAAATTAAACAAATAAATAGATTATATTATCCGTTATTAAATTTTACCAAACCTTAACCTTATAAATTACCTAATTATACTTTTATTAATAACTATTTTAACGGAATTTTAAACGGTTTTCGTAATCCGGAACAGCCGGATAAATTATTATTCGTAATTTTTTAGTTTATATCGATTTAAAAGTTAAATTTTAACGTTTTTAAATCCGTTATCGTTATTTTCTAATTTTGCTAATAATTTTTCCATAAACCGGATATTTTTTAATATAAATTTACGCAGAAATCGATTATTTCCGCCGTTTTAAATTAAATTATATTCGAAAATTAAAAATAAAACCCGATTTTTTTCGGATAAATTATTAATATTAATAAAAGTATTAATATATTTTATTCGGCGGATTATTTTATTTAAGTCAGATAATTTAATCGAAATCATTTCCGTTAAGATTCCGAAAATACGGAATATTAGAACTTTATATTCGAATTTAACCGGTATATTTTAGTTATCTTAATTAATAAAGGTTTAAAAAGCCCTGAAATTAATTAAGGTTAAAAAAATCGTAAAACTAGCGAAAGGTTATAAGGCAACTATCTTATACGGATTTAAAGTTTACCGCGAAAAGCTTAATATCTTTTAAGTTATTATCTAGGATTTTCCCTATTAAATTAGTTAAAAAATATAAGGTTTATTAGGGTCGAAGTTTGTCGGCATTACGTAAATAAGTTTTCTAAGCCAATATTAATCGAAAAATTACGTATTTACGGGGACCTAATAATCGGCTTTAAAATAAGGCTTTTCGTAATTAAGGTATAATTTATTATTACCGTAAAAACTATTAATAATTACCGTATTTAAAAATATTAAGTAAAGTATTTATTATATTAATTATTAGTATAATTACTTTATATCTTTATCTTAGTTTAAATAATACGGTTTAAACCTAATAACCTTATATATAAATATATAAAATATATAAAATAAATTAATACTTACTTTTAAATTTATGTTTAATAATTTAATATTTTAAAAATTAGTATTAATCATATATATATGTATTATATTATACTAAGTTATTAAGATATCTTTATTACGGTACTACTATAAAGCTGCAGCTTTTTTAAGTCGTTAATAACTGGTATGGAATTATGGGTGCACGGGCCAAGAGGCTTCCCCGAAGATTAGCCTACGTCGGCAAGTGCCGAATCCCACCTTTTTTATTTGAGAGCTTCTCCGCGACCATTGTATTTTCCTCTCTTTTCTTTCCTTAGCTAAGTATTTCACTAGATAGGTGGTCAATAACTGAGCGTCGACTCGGTTCAACCAACCTCGCCGTGACAGTCTTTTATATAACTTTAATACGTCTCGGATAATCTATAAATGATCTATAAGGATAATTGGGTCTGTCCCTCTTGTAATTTACCGTCTCGCTAAGAAATGTGTATTTTTGATAAAAACGCGATGCAGGTCTGGGAGGGATCTCCATGCCACCAAAATTGCTAACCACGCCAGACTCTTAACCATTTGTGGAAATTTGCGGACCACTTCTGCATGCTGAATGCCCGCACCATTCTCATGTTGAGGGCGACGTTGGCCCGCTAAGGCGGGAATTTGATGAACTGGGCGGGACATCCCCCCTTCCGCCTCCCTTCACCGGTCCGCGTAGCCTTCGGGGGATTCTGAGACACTAGGCTGTAGGTACAGCGATTCGAGAAATTTTCAGCTCGGCCGCCACCGTCAGTCCTTTCCTTTCAGCCACCGTCGACATTTATCTAACTTCGGAGCCTTGCATGGAAAAGGTGCGCCAGCGAAGGGAAGGCGGTGGTGGGGAAATGGGGACCCCAAGCCTTCAACCCACCGATGGTCTTTGTACATATGACAAGGCGACAAGGCGACAAGGCGCGGCATCGGCACCAGCGACTTGGTTGCCTTTCGGGTGAAGCCGATGTTAAGCATTGCCGGTGGAGCAGCTAATAGTGCGCGGCACAACCCTTATCAAATTGGGGACAGAAGTGGTACCAGAGCTTCAACGACTGCTGGGCAACGAGAAACGGATACCGGCCATGTCATCTCGTTCGTTGCTAGGATCGACGGACTATCACTGATAATCGCCAGCTAAGCGAATGCCCTGTTAGGGGCTTCGACCGGAGTCCCTTGGGCGGTGCTCTTACAGAGTGTGGTACAGTGCAAAGCCACACTGTGCAACTGCTCTCCTGTCTGTGGTATTGAACGTATCAAACCTCGCGTATCCGACTTCCGAGCTTCAAAACGGCTACTTTACCCCATCCGCCCAGAACCCGCAGCAAGCAAATTCCTGATATTGTCAAAACGCTGATTAGACACGTCTGAGCTGGACGGCCAACCGCCGGGTTGGCCCCTCCTATGGGCGGACAAACCCCTCGAGATTAGAAGTCTAACGCTATGTTGGGTCTGCAAGATGGGACGATGCCCGCAAAACGTGACATCACTAACATCATGCCGGCAGGTATTTTCGACAGCGCCTGATCGTGAAAGACAAGTGGCATGGCGGGGTGAACCAGAGCGAAACAAGCACGTCATGTCTCTTAAGGAGTCCAATGCGTCGGTAGCGTAGTAAAGTGAGAACGGAAGAAAACTTCCTCCCCTCCCTCACTAATCACGTGGTGGGTAAGACGGCTGCGGGTTGGGCTCGTATGCGAAGATCTCCATGCAGGCTTTCTACCCATCGGGCACTTCGACATCACCCCTCGAAAATGCCTTGGTTCTTAACCCATGTGGAGTATGAGCTGCTGGTAAAGCTCTTGAGCTGCCTACAATGACATTTCCTACATACCAGGACGCTTTCATCAGTTCGGGCAGAAGCGACCACCGCTTGAAAAAGGAGTTATGGGTTCGTGACTCGATGCGGCTACGGCATTGGTTACACAGTTGACCCTCTTGAGGACCCGGAGCCGCCTCCATAGTCGACTCTCGTCCTCCACTTTCTATCCGCGGTTACGGTGAGCGAGACCTTAGTGCAACCCTGACCACCATATCTACGAGGCTAGTTGGTGTGAGGTCAATATGTACTCGGTCACGGTACGCATCGCTGCTATTCCAACGACTCAATGATGGATGGTACCATAGACCGAAGGCCGATCGCTAAGGACTTTCACGAATCATCTATTACCGTAAAACCCCCAGAGGTTTGAATCTCCCCATATGAACGGGAGAAGAGCATTTTGATGTAACAGACTATTTTGCTGCGTCACATACACGAACTTTACTAATAACCAATGGGTGTACATCAAAAGCCCCTGTTTCCCGACATAGGATGATGTCACGGCAGTGACCGAGAAGAGACAACGGAAAGGAAGAAACCTCGGTGCCTCTATGGCACAGGTTTTTAAACAAGGTCCTGATGGGGTCCTTGCCCATGAATTTGTTGTATTCGATACATGGAAAGCTCTGTGGCCTTCCGGAACTCGTTCACATACACACTCCGTACCCGACGAATGAACTCATGCAGGGGTCATGCGCACCGTAGTCCCAAAGCAGTCCGTCCTCTCCCCTAACCTACAACACTGCCCTAAGCTTTCCATACCCTCTTGATAGTCTCGGTGACACCGATGTCGTTCGTCTCGAATTCGTACAGACCAATGCCCACCAACACGGTCGCGGCGTTTAGGGTCCAGTGGGCCAGCTTGCGCGATTTGGGATAACGGCTGTTCGGGATGTAGTCGATGATGATCTGTTGGAAGCCGGTGTGGCAGTGGACGAGCATGAGCGAGCAGAGGATGGCGTCCATGCCGGGGTTCAGAGAGCCGGCGGCAAAGGGAGCCATCGTCAGAGGGACCAGTCCGGCAGCGACTGCCCTCTCGAAGGTCCAGTGGTATGAGCCGTGCATGGGAGACGGCGGCTTTACGGGCGCCGGGTCGTTCACTGGATCATGTCAGCCACAGTCGATCGTAAGCTTCCTCACCGGGTCGACACAGATTCGTAGGACGGAAATCATAAATAATTGCCCCGATATTAGTTGCGGAACAATGTCTAGACAGCACATACCGGATCCGTGGATGATCTCTGCAGAATCGTTAGCCATGGGGGGGCGAGGCCGTTATAAGCGTCCATGAGGACTTACGTGGGCCCGGGGGCAGCAGGTTCCTCCGGCTGGAAGCATGGAAAGCAGCGATGCGCACGGCATCCTTCGTCACGGCGCTTCGGATCGGTTGGTTGGAGAGGGCATTTGTGAGACCAGCTGCGTGCCGGGTGGATGCGGAAAGCGCAGTCTGCCGCAGCAGAATCGGGCGGATAATTGAGGCCATTTTGCTATATTAGACCGACTGCAGGCTAACCGTTGGCGGAGTTGCGGTTACGGATCAGGCGGGTGTGGTGTTGTTGATCGTCAGGGGGCTGCCGGCGGAGATTGTCGATGATGGATGATGTATTGATAATGACCAAAACCTTCGAATTCAATTGATTGCCGAGGATCAAAAATGGGAGCTCTATGATTGGTAGACACATTTCCCCGAACGGACGGTTACAGTGATAATATGGGATAGATTGTGTTGTCCTTGAATTAAGCATATCTTGCATACCTCACCCCGATATTTATTTAGAGCGTATTTACTCGTACCACATACCCGGCACACCAGCAACCTTTTGGCTTATCTTATCGCCCAAATTTTCCAAGGTCTCTCCCCCGTATACGAAAGAGAGAGAGAGGTAGGCCTGGTGGAGGGCGCGGCACAAGCCTCAAAAGATCAGATAGACTACATTGCGCCCGAAAAAAACCCCTCCCCCTGGTTGACATCATCTTCTACTTGATAGATATTCTTCTCTGCCCATGTTCCGGTGATCCCCGTTGAAGGAGCCATTGCGCTCTACTCGTTATATCTATCTCCAGTTGAACCAACATGGCATCTCGAGCTCTGTTAGCTCGCGGTTCCAACAATGCGCCGCTGCATATTTGTCGCCAATGCTTGCTACTCCGGCACGCCACGGGGGCGTCAAAGAGTCGGTCCATAGCCATGAAAGTCCTCCAGAAACGCGCTGAAGCGGACAAGGCCTGGAACGAGAAAGCTCAACTCATAAAATATGGCAAGGCGCCACATCCATGGCATGTCCTCAAGGAGCGTGGTTATGTAAAGGATATTGCTGGGTACGTAGCCTCCTCTTCCGTGGCCTATTCTTATTAAAGACTGAACTGGTGGGTAGCACCGACAAAAAGATTGCGGAGCTTATGAGGACGAAAAGAATCGGCGCTTATGTTGGAATCGATCCTACTGCCCCATCCCTCCATGTTGGTCATTTGGTCCCTCTGATGGCATTATTTTGGATGTATGTCCATGGCTATCGCGCACACACCGTTGTAGGAGGCGCCACAGCCAAGATTGGCGACCCTACAGGCCGTCTACAGAGCCGTGAGCCAATGACAAAGGCCACCATCGCCACCAATATCACCAAGACCCATTATCAACTAAAACGCTTATGGGTAAACGTCGATAACCAGGCGAAACGATTCGGTTACGAGAAGGAATGGGCCTGGGAACGCGGGCTCTTTAACAACAGCATGTGGTACAATAATACGCCATTTATCGAGGTTGTTCAGCGTTTATTCAAGGGATTGCGGCTGGGTCCCCTGCTTTCGCGCGAGACTGTTAAGCGTAGGATGGCCGAGGGCGATGGCATGTCGCTTGACGAATTCGTATACCCACTTTTGCAAGCTTGGGATTGGTGGCACATGTTTTCTTCGCCCAAACAGATTCATATGCAGATCGGAGGCTCCGACCAATACGGAAACATTATCTCCGGCATCGAGGCCATCAAATATATGCGAGACCATGAGCCTAACCCGGATGTTAAGATGCCCGATGATCTCTTCAACACTCCTGTCGGGTTTACTGTTCCCCTATTGACTGATTCTTCCGGCGCGAAATTCGGCAAGAGCGCTGGAAATGCTGTCTGGCTAGACCAGTTCATGACCAGCACCTTCGACCTATATGGGTACTTCATGCGACGACCGGACGCGGACGTCGAGAACCTGCTCAAACTATTCACCTTCCTCCCGATGGAACGGATCAAGGAGATCATGGAGGAGCAAAACCGGGACCCCTCGAAGCGCCCCGCGCAGCATGCTCTCGCGTTCGAGGTGGTCGCTTTAGTACACGGGGTCGCTGAGGCTACCGCCACGCAAGCCCGGCATCGCGGTCTATATTCTAAGCGCGAGGAGACGTCTCAGGAACTGCGCATAGTCCCTAACGAACTTCATGCGAAGGACGTCAACATGGCGTCGGCCTTCCGAGTGGATATACAACTCCCGGAATCCTGTGTCATGCATAAGTCCATCGCCAGCATTCTGTATGCGGCTGGCCTGGCTCCGAGCAAAACGGAAGCCAACCGCCTGACGAAGCAGCAAGGCGCGTACATCGGCGGGGCCCCCGGCCAGCCGAGCGCGAGCAACAAGGGCATGGGCTACGGCGACCTGACCTTCACACCGGTGAAGAACTGGTTCCCCGAGGACACCAAGAACTTCCTCATCGACGGCAAGCTCCTGATCCTGCGCCGGGGCAAGCACTTCATCCGCGTCGTCGAGATGGTCAGCAACGAGGAGTGGGAGGCTAGCGGGAAGACGTACCCCGGGGAGCCGTACAGGGGCGAGATGCGGCAGCTGAGGCAGGCCCTGAAGGACGCCGCCGGCGGCCGGGACCTCGGGTTCAAGCCGTCGGAGCTGCAGGCGATCCTGTCTGAGCAGTCCACCATCGACTTCCACAAGCGCTTAGAGGAAGACGAGGCGGAGGAGAAGCCCCAGCTGACCTTCCTGGAGCGCCGCCGACTCGGGCGCAAGACGAACCCCCGACATAAGACGCCCGTCGACAGGTACTTGGCCAATAAGCCCGCGAAGGAGGCCGCGGTTAAGAAATTGTTGCAGGCTAGAAGGAGAGGTGAGATCCCGGAGATTTCGGGAGAATAGAGAGTGGAACACGGACTTTCCTCTAGAGCGGGACATCCCTCCTCCCGAATGCCGCCGCAGCGCCATGTGGTTGATGTACATAAAAACTGTATTATTGGCATAGACCGCCCCTTGTAATCATAGTATACCGTACTGTACAATCTCGAAAATCATGCGCACGTCTGAAGTATTCTTACAAGGTTTCCGCCGGAGTTATCTCTTCTGCCCTCCCGAAAACGCACACATACACCCGCCTTGCGCCCCGCCCCGCTTGTTCGCGTGCTCATTAGCGGTAGAACACGACCAGATCTCCGGCCGGGGCCCGGAAGCTCTTCAGCTTCTCCATGATCTCGGCGTCCGTCATGTTCTGCTCCGTGATGATCTGGTCGAAGCAATGCGTGCCGTCCATGTACTTGCGCAACGGGTTATTACTATTATTGTCACCACCGCCGTTCGCGATTCCCCCCGCCTCGTCCCTTCTACCGTTGCCGCCGCCGTTCTTCCTGTTGTTATTGTTATTGTCGTCGCTATTGCTGTGGCGCCGTGCCCTCGCCTGCCCCGTCGCCAGCTGTTGCAGGTACCGCTTCGACACGACGTACTTGTGCACGCGGTACAGCAGGCCCTTGATGACGCCGAACTGCACGAGCCGCCGCACGTCCACGTGCCGCAGCACGTCGAACCCGGCGTCCTGGTGCAGCTTGATCCACTCCATCACGCTGCGCCCCACGCAGAACGTCGTCATCAGCTTGATCAGTTGGTAGTGCGTAACCGCCGTCACTTGGACCTGGACCGGGCCCGTCGTCGTTGCGCCGCTGTCCGCTGCCGGTTCCGGTGTCGGTGCTTGAGTGCCGGTGCCGGCGCAGCTATGTGCGGTCGGGCTGGTGCGGTGGGATTCTGCCTTGCTGGAGTTGTCTTTAACCTTGCCGGTGCTGCCACCGCTACTAGTGCTAGGTTTTCTCAGCTCCGAAGCCGAACCAGAGGTGGTGCTGTGGGATTGGTTTCCGGCAGAGTCGGGATGGTGCTGCTCGGCAACAGGCGCTCCGGCGATGGTGACGCTGGACCGCGTGTGAGGGGGGTGCAGGCACACGTACCCGGCACACTCGTCGACCAGGCCGTCCCGGTTGGCGACAAAGTCGTGGATGCCCGGGCGCGGGGCGTAGCAGCTGCCAAAGAAGAACATGTCGAGCAGCAGGATGGTGTCGTAGTACAGCAGGTGCTGCAGTGCGACCTGCGCTAGGGGCAGCGACACGTCCGCGAGCCACGCCACCCGCCGCACGTCGTTGACGCCGTCGATGTGCGGGATGATCTTCTGCAGTGTCAGGTCCCACGTCGGGTCCACGATGTCCGCCAGCTTCATCTTCGGCACCGGGACGTGCCATCCCCGCACGGGCGGGGGCGGGGCGTGGTAGGGGAACAGCTTCATGTTCAGGGTGTTTGCTTCATCTGTGTATTGTTTAGGGAAGGGCTAGCATGTAAGGGACGAATGAGATACGGAAGGGATGAAAGTGGAAGGCAAGAGCGGAGCCGAAAAAAGGGGGGGAGACGGTCCCCTTACCGATGGGTATCATGCACTCGCCATAGTTGTTGAGATCCTCTTTGATGATCTCGAGCAGGCTCTCGATGGGCCGTCGCCCATCCTCAGCAGCTTTAGCAGTCCCCTCTGAGCTCAGGTAGCCGTTCTGGCGCTCCATCTCAGCAAAGGTGACGGCGAGTCGTCTGACGAGCCGCTCGTACGGGACCTGGTCCACATCCGACTCGACCACTAGCCCAAAATTGAACAGAAATTCATTGCGGTGATAGCGCTCATTGGGGATCGAAACCGGGAAGCCCAGGATGCTGTACTTGCCGTCGGGCGAGTTCACCGTGATGAACCGGTTGAAGAACGCCTTCCGTGGGATGATGTACTCCTGGATAATGTCAAAGTCCAGGAGCGGAGGCTTAGAGTTTGGTGCGTCAGGCGAAGCTACTATGCACCCTGGCGGAGACTGTGCCACAATCTTGGTTCCTAGTATCTTGTTAGTCACTTGTCTTTTATGATTTTGGCTTGAAAGGATGATTATGAAGAGCAGCAGATCGTTTCAAGTAGTTCCTTATATGAACGGTTCGAATAATACGGTCAGATTGCGGAGACTGATAAAATTGACCTCCGTACGTGTGACGACTTACCCTCCTGTGGCAAAAACCGGGCGTAGAAAATGCCAAGAATCATTTTGCCTACAACCAAGAAGCACGATGTGCTTCAGGTCTACATTGTCCTACAAAACTCTTTGATGGATGACGGGTCTCTTGGGAAAACAGACAAACGGCGATGAAAATGAGAGACGACGCATATGAACTCGGATTGGAATCGATGTATAGGTAGTCAGTCGATGGTGTCTGTCGATAACTCGTTAACGCGTTAAGCCGGATAAGGAAATTCGATGACGGAACGGCTAAACTCCGGTGCATCCGAGCTCCGAGTTTCATTGGCAGTTGCCCAAGAGCTCAAGTCCAGCCTCCTTGCTCTTCTTTCTCAGTTGATGTGATCCAACGGCAGCAACGGGCCTACACAGGCATCACGACTTCGCAAGTTTGAATCAAATATCTCACGATGGCCGAGGACAGTCCAGCCCCGAAACCTGACGAGCCTACAACTCCACTTCAGGAGCTCTGGGCAGTTGCGAAAGCTCACTCTCACCCCGAGATATGGGGCGTGATGCTCGGAGACCCAGCCACTCATGTCCCGTCTCAAATTGTCCTTCAGAAATTCTTGAATGCGAATGATGGCGATGTTGTCAAAGCTAGAGACCAGCTCACTAAGACGCTGGACTGGCGCGCCAAGACGAAGCCGCTAGACCTACTCAAACAGAGCTTCTCCAAGGTTAAATTCGAAGGTCTGGGCTATGTTACATCGTACAGCTCCGGTCAGAGTAAGGAGGCAGAGCCGGAGTCCAAGGAAGTCTTCACTTGGAACATCTACGGTGGAGTCAAGAACATTGACGAGACCTTTGGCAAGTTGGAAGAGTTAGCTTATTCTCCGAGTCGATTCTCCGCTTAGTCCATGTATCTCACACTTGGACAGGTTCATCAACTGGCGAGTCGCGCTTATGGAGTTGGCCCTGCAGGAACTGTCCATCTCCACGGCCACCAAGCCCATCGGTGTCGACTACGACCCGTACAAGATCTATCAAGTCCACGACTACAAGGGGATTAGCTTCCTGCGACAGTCGCCGCAGGTCAAAGCCGCCAGTACTGAGACCATCAAGGTCTTTGCAATGGCGTATCCAGAGTTACTGAAGGAGAAGTTCTTCCTTAATGGGTATGTATAACCCGTATTAAGGCTCTAAAACCCCCTTTAATTGAAGTTTCGCGAGCTAATCTATTTGCAGTATGTCTTATATTTTATCTTTACGGCCGTCTTCCCTCTCTGAAATACGGGACTACAATGTGGACACCCAGCTTCGGGCACATCCTGCTAACATGCACTAGTCCCTGCACTTATGGGCTTCATGTATGGTTTCATGAAGCTGTTCGTGGCAGCCAAAACCGCTAAGAAGTTCCACCCCATGTCAAACGGTGGCCGTCTTGCGAAGGAGTTCAGCGATAGCAGGGTCGAGAAGCTGGGCGAGAAGCTGCCTCCGGAGTATGGTGGAAAGGGAGCTGATCTCAAGAGTCAGGGGAAGGAGACAGCATTGGAACCCTAATCTTCTTAGCGGAGCTTGTAGATGCTGAAATTGTGAGTGATAAAGCCCATGATGAAAAGCGAACTTAGACTGACTTTCGATGGTTGCTCTGCAGGATGATAGACATGGCACTCCTTGTGAAATATACCCTTTGGTTAATTATTTAATTTTTTGCAGGTAGCATGAACAATTGAGAGACCATTATCACTGTAACTTGCAAAGGGAAGGGCGAAGTAAAATTATAAGACAGGTCCTAATGAGGTAGCGTTCGCTAAATGGCATGTCTGTTGTTAACAACCAACCCCCATCCACAGTCAGAGGCTGCGACCTCCAGTATCACTAATATAATTGAAGTATTTATTTGTAACCCAAGGTTGGTGGCGTCCTTTACGTCTGGAGGAGGCTTTGTTCTTTGTGCTTTTCGCGTATTAACCTTAGTTATACCGCTGCTATTGGCGATCCTCTTTAGGCTCTATAACAAGGCCCGTTTGAAACTCCCTCTGCTAATGGTACCACCTCATGAGACCGCCATGAAAAGGCCAATCTCTCCCAACGCCAAAATCTCGATCTTCTGCCTTACGAACTATATTATTTATTCATCCACACCAGGCTCAACAATGGCTGTTTCAACACTACGTGCAGCAAGGCGCCTAATAGGATAGATATCAAGCGGTTTTGTATCAGCCCGGACCCCGTCGAGCTTACCACGATGCGGGACAGGACGCAGAGTGGGCGTGTACGAGCACAGAACCTGCCCCGTTTCTAGTGTAAGGTTACGATAGTATCCTAATTTAAGGACCAGAATGTGGAAGATGTGGAATAACTGGCGACCAAACTTCTATACGAATGACGGTAGATCTGACCTAGTCGGCTAGACTTAGTGGTTGTTAGTTGGTGGCAAGAAGATAATTACCTACATGCCCCTGAGAAGAAAAGGCGTCTTGGGGCTGTTAGAACTTCAACCACACAGCCAGATTTCATGTTATGATTCAACATCCTGACGCCCCTAAAAGTGGGTTATCTAACTTATGATGCACTAAATGCCCTCTCCTACAGAGAGTCAAATCCACGTTGACCCTTTCCCTAGGATGTTCCATAGGCGAAACATAGTACAATATAGTCACCTGTATGTGTCAAGCCTACTTTTACTACGTTGACCTCGACTGAGACAGTATCTTCGATTCTGAATTATGCCACAGCGTCGACATTCCTACGAAAGTATCCTGTTCTTCGGTAAATAATTATTATGCAATTAGGTTCGGTGCTGTGGGTTCCCAGTATAAAACCTACGATAATCTATCTATTTCAGTATGGTACCTGTTTCTTAGGCCCCCCGTTATCGACCGTCTTCGACCGGTCTCTCGGTGGCCAAAGCGACTCCCCCTTTCGGACCTTCACAGATGAGAGGCTCTGGCAAGATTGGAGACGGTTACGTACTCTCGTCCTCGCTGACCTCTGGTCTCCGGAGTGTGTCTCCGGCACCCCGCCAACTACCGTGTCCCAGACGATACCGTCGCCATCATCGTCGTCCTCATCGTCACCCTCATCCTCTTCCGTCGTCGCGACGTCCTCCGTGTCACTACCCTGCTCATCCTTGTCGCAGAATAGGGGTAATTTGCTTAGTCATCAGGACCTGTTAGCCTGTAGGCATCCCGCAGAAACCTTGTTCCGGGGCTCCTACACTATATATAGAGCTTTCTAGCCACCGCTCTCTAGAGCCCAGATTAACCAAGTCAATTTACACTTCACACACTCTATGCACTCTTTTCTAGCGATCAGCCTAACTGTCACAATCCTCATCTGCCTCCGTGATGTACTCCACCCCGCTGCTCTCGTCGTCCATCTCCGCCTTGTAGTTTCCAAACCAGGCCCTCAGCAGATCCCTGTTCTCCTGGAGCGGCCGGTCGGAAACGGAGCCGTCGGCACGCCTATTGAAGCCGAACCGGATGATGGTCGCGAGCTTGCCCGCGACCTCGGCGTGCCAACGGCGAGTTCTGCGTTCTGGGGCGTAGTCCGCCACGCGCGCCGCGACGAAGAACTCCGCCCAGAACGCCTCCTCCAGCTCGCCCCGGCGTGGGTACTCCCGCCACGCGTGGTCCTTCTTCTCGCTATCGCCGTCCTTACCGGTGAGCCACCAGCCGCCGGCGCCGCCCGCGAGGAACAGCGACGGAAGGTCGACGGCGAAGGGGCGTACGGAGGCGCCAGACCAGTCGACGACGCCGGTGATCTCGTACGTTGTCTCATTGAGGAGCACGCTGGCGCCGGACAGGTTGGCGTGGGTAAGAACAAACCGGTAGGAGGGGCCGAAGAGGATCGGAATATTGTCCTCAAGCTCGTCGAGGACGGCGCTGATCTCGGGCAGGAATTTCCTCATGATGGTGACCCTACGCAGCGCGTCCTCTTCATCCTTCCTCCTTACAGCCGGGTGCACGGTTTGGGGTTTAATATAAGCCCTCGCGAAGTACCTGTTTAATTACATCGGGGTCAGTTGCCGGCAGCGTCAAGATAGGTGGGTAAGGTATTGCGTGGTGGCGCCGGGTGTTGCTGGTTACCTACCTCGCTAAAGTCTTGACCATGGCTTTGCGTTTAGCAACGGCTCCTTCGTCCAGGTGGAAGTCTGGCCCAGCTATAGACCAGAAGTCTTTGCCCGGCAAGAGCGGCATCTTGTAAACCAAGAGGGACTTTCCGTCGGGCGTTTGCGCGTGACCGCAGAATTCGGTGTCTGGGACGAGGTCTCCGTGGATCTCCTTGGCAAGCCTCGATACGTCCGGGTCGATCCTACCGGCCTCGAGACGGAAAGACAGGACGAACTTGGGTACAACCGTAGCCCCGACGAAAGTGTAGCTCAACTGGCCCTGGTTCTTGACAGGCTTGACTGCGAAGTTCTCCCCGAAGATGGTCCTCGCCACCTCCCCGCATTTTGCATACGTTGCATCTCTTTCATCTTCGAGGAGCGCGTCTATTAGGCTGGGCCAAGACATTCTTAGCTAGTGATGCCACGATTAAAACCCTGTTACGTAGAAGACTAGGTGACAAAACGGAGAGATGCCAAGCCTAAAGGGGTAGTAATTGCCTGTGGCTAACTTGCGGTACGTTCATATCAAAGAAGTGGGAAGACTGCTATAAGTCCTTCATAGGGATTGCCCTCACTTCACTATTGTCCGAGTCAAAGGCTCCATTAACGCTTTTTACAACATTCTGCTTTTTTCCGGAATCGTTGCGCCTCTTTGTCCACTTAGGAGAATCAGCCCCTCACCTACACAAACCCGGGCAATCCCATTGTCTGTGGGCATGTCAGCTAGCTTCAGACACCTTGCTTTGCTGGATATCCTGACTACCGGCACAAAATGGTCGTATGCTCATAAGTCTTCTACATCGACCTTTCGTGCTATAATCTCCAAGGCGGGCCAGACCTCCTTAACCAGCTCCCTGATCTTAGCCTCGCTGGTGCCTATGTTGGCCATTAGCTGGGTGTACGTCTGCTCGACGAGGCGACCGATAGGTGACTCCATGCCGTACATCTTCGGGAGGTTGTCGCGGAGATCTAGTAAGAATCCGAAGTAGACCGTACGCAGACTGACGCCGCTCTGGGCAAACTCGTCGTAAATGGCCTGGTTCATTGGACCGCATAGGACGTTCGTCACCGCTGACATAGCCCATAGGTCGATCAGTCGGACTTTGTGGAAGGGTTGCGAGTGAAGCTTTGGCGTGATCTCGAAGTGTCTCTTGAGGCCCAGTCTGAAGGCTCTGTAGGGGTTACCAGACGCGATGTACAGACCAAATAGCTGTCGGCAGAGCTCGGGTACGGGTTGTCTCGTCCACGTCCACATGCCGGAGTTGATGCACATCTTCAGCGCAGCTTTGACCTCCTCTTCGTCTGCATAACCGGTAGAGCGGCTGGACACCGAGAAGGCCTCGGCTTGTAGTGCAGCCAGTCTCCGTTGTGCGGTCTCGTCATTGGCCGGTACAAAGAATTTGTGCAGATTAGCCTCGTGCCGGATGATGAGGTCGTCGGCGATTTTGCAATATTCAGCCGACAATTCCTCCGGTCGCTTCGCAAAAGCATCTTCCTGGAACTTTGCCCCTCTCTTGCATTTGGGGCATTGGCAGTTGAAATAGTATCGTTCTCTCAGCTCTGCCTGCCTCAGGCTGAAAGGGTTCGTTTCATCGATGTAGCGCATCAGGACCTCTTCGCCCTTCTTGATGGGTTTCAAAGCTCGCAGCAGAGTCTGCGGCTGGTTGAACACCAACATGGCATTTGGCTCGCACGAATGATTGGCGTTGCACAGAAAAGGGTCGAAACCTACGCCAAGCTTGCCCTCCTCTGCCCCGTCTAAGGGAGAGACGAGGTCGAAGGCATTGCTCATTATCTATCATGGCAGTGTTAGCACGCATTCCCTAGCGCAGCACACTGGATCAGTCAAGTACGGACGTTGAAGAGTAAGCTCTTCGTGAGGGCCTGCGAGTTTGAACCTGCAATCTTCGGCTCACCGGCATACTTGTAGGCCGCAAGAGCAAGGGTCTGGAATTCGTCAAACCTCTCCCTGTTCTGCTGGCTCACTACAACATCCGGAGTCAGTAAATGCCCGATCTGATCAATTGGGTGAATAACCGGGGGGAAGTGAGACATGTTTCGGGGGCTATCGCCTCCTGAAAGTCCACATTTGGAAATTTGCGCCCTCGAACTAAAGAAGATGAGGGAAGAAATAACTCTAGAAATTGCTTACGAGCCTCCAGACAGCCGGACTCGCCAGCCGGCCTGAACTTCGAGATGGCCAATATACGCTCATCCTCGGGGTTCGCCTTCAGGCGACCGAGCAGCTTGATGACGGCGCGTACGCCGTAGGGCAGATCGGGGCGCTCCTTCGGCGCGATCACCTTGCACTCGTGCTTGTGCTCGCGCTTCCAGGCCCGGCTCTGGCATGTCTTGGAGCAGTAGACGACGCGGCGGCAGCCGGTGCAGGCCTTGACCTCGATGAGCCCGACCGGCAGCCCCATGGACGCGGCAAGTTTGCGTCCCTCCGGATCAAGCTCGCTGCGCTGCAAACACCAGGCGCAGGTATCCAGCATCCGCTCCATCTCGACCTCGGCCACCAGCGGACGGTCCAGGGAGAGAATCAGGTCCCCCGGCGAAAAGTCTCGGCAGGCGAAAAGCCCCCGTCCCGCCCCACTAATCTTCGACTGCCAGACCTCGACATGCTTGGTTTCCGCCATGGTTCATCTACGCATGGTCTGTGTTCAGCGATATGTGATTTGGTGGATAGGCATAGCTTGTGGCTACTGACGTGATGTAAAGCTTGGTCCTACAGACTTGAACGCTATGTTCACCTGAATATCCGAGCTCCTTTTTATGATTACGTAATGTAGATATCTAGCTACCCATGCCTCCCAACCCCGGCTATAAAGGATGAAAGTACCGAATGCGTGTTGAAATATTCACAGGATTGTCTCCTTGCAAGGCTATGATCTTTAAGCAACTCTTATGCGCCGCACTGGAACGAAACGGTCTAGAGGATATTGACGAGCCTGATCAAGATCCAAGAGTAAAGGCAGTCGTTCCCCTTCTCGGGCAGCCCCTTAAATGTTCTAGCTATGGTGACATTGGACCTCGTCGAAGGCTCTACCCACCAACCTTCTAAGGGGGATTGCGGTTTACTGGTTGGTCGATCTTCTATCCACTTATTTGATTTCCTAGAGATCAAGAGACCCTGGAACACTTTTGTAACTACCTAGAATATATGGCGACGAAAGACCTGTCTAGCAAGGACGCGCAGTTTCGCTCTCGGAGTAGATGAATCAACCGAGTTATACCTTATACCAGCCAGTTCCCTTGTTCATCCTCCCATCCAAAATCGACAGGGGTCCAACCTTGCACTGTCGTCTTTCCGTCAATCTCTACATGTAGTGAGGTACTACGGTCAGCCAGCCTGTACTTTCCAAGCGTCTCATGTGCCTTATTGATACTGGCTACTTCGTCTTCCGTGAGAGTGACGAGCTTGATGTTCTCCTCGATGCGTGACTTGTTGCTGCTCTTCGGGATGACTGTAACCCCCCGCTGCACAGCCCAGGAGAGCGAGACGACCGCCAGAGAGCAACCGTGAGCCTTGGCGATGTTGGCAAACAACTCGTGGGTCAGCACATCATCGCGTGCGCCGACCGTCCTGCGTAAATCGCCGCGTCAGAACCACCCGTCATAGGTAGCGCAACTGCCGAAAACCTACCTCCAACTCATAACATGGATCCCCTTGGATTGACAGTACGGCACTAGCTTCAGATTCGGGTTCAAAGCATGCAGTTCGATTTGATTGACGGCCGGAATGATGGTAGCGGTCTCCAGCAGGGTGGCCAGCGTCTTCTGCGTGAAGTTGCTCACCCCGATGCCTCTGCATTTTGGTCCGACCAGCTGCTCCATCATCTTCCAGGTTTCGGCAAAGGTGGGAGACTCATGGATGCGAAGCGGCTTCTTATCGGGCGTCTGGGCCCACGGCCAGTGCATGAGGAACATGTCAACGTACTCCAGGTCTAGGTCCCGGAGCGAAATGCGCAGAGCCTCGGCGGGATCGTGGTGCCAGTAACCCCAGAACTTGGTGACGACGGTGATCTCAGAGCGCGGAATTCCGCTGGCGCGCACTGCCTTCCCAACGATAGACTCAACACCATACATCTGGGCCGTGTCAATCAGCCGGTAGCCGCTCTTCAGAGCGTGGACGATAGACTCGATGAGAGCGGTCTCATCGTCCGTCCCGGCTTGGCCTATATAATGTCGCTTAGTGATAAAGTCGTCTACTCCAGGGGCTATAGACTCACCCTGCCATGTGCCTAAGCCGACAGCGGGGAACTCATGACCTATTCGCGGGATTAGCTCCGGTCCCGCACCCTAGCACCGACGTTGAGAGGCTTGCCGTTGTTCAGCTTGAAAGTCTTGGTGCACAGAGAAGCTTCCGACGCCATGGCCAGTGTCGGTTCACGAAGTTCAACTTGTTCAAGTGTATGACGAACTGGTCTCTACAGCATGGAAAGCTTCCCGATTATCAAGTGTCACACTTACTAGGGAGCAGCTGCACAGCTCTTGAAGGCTTGATATTGTTAACTAGGAAGCTAGGAAGCGGTGAGCCCACTTAGTGTGTGTGATCTACTGATATAGGGCTTCGGGGAGGATCAACGTTGTTCCGAGTGATCCCTATAGCTCCTGGGGGGGCCCTTTCTGCGACATCAAGATTCGACTAGAGCTCGAGGACTCAGAATTTATAGCGTCAAGCCGAGGGTAAGTCGAACGACCCCGCACAGAAAGAGTTGAACGATGGGATGGGCTCACGATGATGTGGGTCAACGGCTCGACCGGTGGTTCCAGGATGTTGATATGGTTACCCAGGGTGCTGAGTAGGCCACCTGCCTAACTTAGGCGCATTCGCATATGTGTCACACACTGTGTGACGCCTTCAATGTTCGTGTCCCCAACAATGGTGTCGATGTCGTAATGATCCCCACCGGGAACCGGTGGATATATAAGCGTGTCTTGGTTGGTGCATATTGGAGGCATTTAGGTCTCACACGAAAGACCGTAGGTCCGGCTTACATAATCCCATCGTGGCGATTTCTCTCCACCGGGAACTCCGCTATACTCTTCCCAAAACCCTCCAGGCCAGTTTATTCATGTAAAATATCGAGGAACTCCTTGTACGTTCTGTGACACAGTTTGGTGCTGCGCTCAGTGGCAATAAACTCGGCTGGACTTGATTACTATGTTAACAAACACTAGCGGCTACATCTGGGGGGTTGGTTTCCTTACGGAGGTAACTCGTCATTCTTCCCGTGAGTCTCGCGGTCCAATGCTATAGAGCTAACCAAGGTCCGGGCGCCTTGCTCAGCATTTCTCCCACAGATCAGTCTGTATGGTGCACCATGATCCGTAAACACTAAAGGCAGCTGCGCAACAGGTTTGTACTGCACATTCCTGAGCAGCAGGAGTTGGCGTTAATCTTCTCGCTCCCCGGTATCGCCTCTATGAGCGGCTAAGCTACGGTATGTCACAGGGATCACTGGGACAAAACCCAAAATTCATAAATACATATACGCCCGGGTAAAATTAAATACATTTTTAATAAATTAAACAAAATTCGGCTATAAAATTAAATAAAATTATTTTTTAAATAAATATTAACTTAACATAAATAAACCTAAATAAGGTCGTATAAGTTTATACAAACTTCTACAGCTTCGTAACAATTTTATTAAACCTAAATTAATTTTATTAACTTAATATACGCGTTATTATCTAAACTTTTACTTTACCCAGTTTTATTTATTCTGCAATAATTTACCTAATTAACCACGGCCAGTTCTTTTTTAAATACCCTTAATTCATTACTTATCCGGCTTATAAAAAAATATTCGTACCAGTTATAAACCTTACCTTCTTTTTATTATCTTTTCTTACCTTAGACAATCCTATCCAACCTTAAAATACCCCGGCTCTCTTAACACCAGCTACTACTACATCTTATAAACCGTTATTCACCTTCGCAAAAATTATTTAACTGGCCAAACGGAAATATACAAAGCTTTTAAAAACTAAATCCGAACTTAAATTAATCTTTAACGATATTACCATCGTTTTATACATCAGCAAAAAATACTTAATCAATTATACGCCTTTTAAAACGCGGAAAATTAAAAATATCATTAAAAACTAAACTATATCAACCCTACCCGAAATTATCAACATTTATTACGACAATTATAAAGCTTTTATTAAGTATATATTCCATAAATAAAACGTAAAAAAACAATACCGCCAGGAAAAAAATTAAAAGTTCGTAAATAAAGTATAACTAAAAAATAAACAAAATTATATAATTTTACTATTAAACCCTTTTAAACGTATTCGGCTTTAAAATATTAAATATACAAATAAATAAAATATTACGAAAAATAAATTCACTATTAATATCCTATACAGGTTTATCCTTAAGGAATTAAACAAAAAAAAAATAAAATACTTAAAAAAAGCAAAAGCAAAAATAAAAACAAGTTGCAACGTAAGCTAACCTCCCATCGAAACCTTTAACAAACTAATACAAAACTTAGCAAAAATTATAATATTATAAATATCGTTACAACGATATAAACAAAAAACGTACTAAGGAAAATCCCTCCGACTAACCCCGTACCAACTAAATCGTCTTTACCTAAAATTAAACACGAACCGAAACCCTTAATTAAAATAAAAAAAACATCTTTTATTATAAAATAAAAACCGACGGAAAAAACCGCGGCCAAATCCTAATTAATACAAACTTATACAAACACGTATAAAGCTTTAAAAACTTAAAACGAAACAATATTATATAAAACAATTACGGACAACAACGTACAAAGGGTTACGAAAAAAAAAACTTAATACGGGCTAATCCGGATAATACGGAAAACCATACAGTTAAAAAACGCTGGGATTTACCTCCTCCTATAATAACGAAAATTACCAAAAAAAAAAAAAGCTATAGCGATATAAAAGGAAAAAATACAAAAATTGCACAAATTAAAACAAACCAAAAAAAAGCAAATTAACGTATATAAACTTTTATCATAAAAATAATTTTCCGTTCCATACTATATAAAGTTATTATCTTCGTTATTAAACGTTAACTAATCCAATCCACCTAAATCAACCCTAAACTCACGATACGTATTTTAAATATAAGTTTTCGGATTAATCCTAAACTTAAAAAATTCCTTTAAAAACGGCTAACATCCGTTCCGTTCCTAACGAATAAGTTCGTCCTTTAAATATAAATATTAACGAAACCAAGGTTCGTCTCGGGATATATCGGCTCGTTTTAAAAAAAAACCACCCATTTTTTCCAAAATACTATTACATATACCCATAATAACCTTAAATAAATAAACATCGAAATCGATCTTATCTTTTTTAACTATAACCACTAATTCCGCCCATTATTCGCAATTTAACGGAATTTTACAATTTATAAAACCCTTAATAATATCGGGGTTTATATACAGGTTATATAAAATACCGGGAATAACGTAAGGACAAATAAATTATAAACAAATAAAATAAATATTCCAGGTTTAAACAAAGTTATAAAAATTTTTTCGAAAAATAAACATATAAATATAAACCAACGCAATACGGTCGAAAACCTCTATTTTCTTCCATAAACGTTAACTTTATAATCGGCCGAAAAACTCCTACAATTAAATACGATTAGCTCTATATAAAAATATATAGCCAAAAATCGTATTTACCCGCCAAAATACAACGCGGTTTTCCGCTAATCTAATCCACCAACTTTCGATCCGCTAATTCTAAATACTTTTCCCATAACATCAAACGTTTTTCTATTATAACCGCCTAATACAAACTTACGCAAAACTATATTCCTCAGAAATAACCTATATAAAACTATAAAAAGCTAAAAAAAAACTAGGCAACGTACTATCGAAAAAAAATCGAATTAATTAACCGGATCCTCGATAAAAATCGAAATTAAAAAAAATCGTCTACTTTTCATACATTCTAAAAAATAATAATACGCAACTGCCATAAATCCAATTTCGACATTATAATCCAACCGGATAAACTAAAAAATATAATTAATAACATTAATAACATATAAATACTAAATAAAAACGGAACAAAAAATAAAAACGTTAAAACCAACGTAAAACTATATAATATAACGTAAATAAACATTTATACCGGCGTAAATCTCAAATCCATATTACGCAAACTTATAATAAATATCTACAAACAAAATATAATTCGGCCTCGGAATAATCCAGCCAGCACAGCGCCGGTATAACTTATTCCAACGCTTACAAATTTCTACGGAATAAAACTTATTATAAACAACGCAAATAATACGCTAAAAAAATTAAAACCCTCCCGCTAAAGCTATATATATAAAAACCGGAAACCAAAACGGCATAAAAAGTCGTAAATAACTTATTCACAGGCGAAAAAAACTTAAAAACGGTCGATTTCATTAATAAAAACCATAACAATATAACAACGAAAAATATTAAACTCGTAACGGATACGTTTAACCCCAATAAACGAAACAACAAAACCTTCTTTCCGGAAATATTAACAAATCTTATCATTACTATACCCGAACTTATAATAAAAATAACTAATACAGGCACGTAAAACTTCGAACGCATTTATATACACTTCGCATTAAAGTACGCCTTATTCCTACAAACATCATTAAAACGTTTTACAAATAGTTTCAACGTAATAAAAATCAAATAAAACTTATACAACTTAATCCAAAAAGGTAAAAAAAAAAATAAAACTAAATAAGCCATTTACGGTATAACTCCAAATCGACACGAAAGTGAAGCATACTATAACGAACGTAAAAACGAAAAAACGAAACGATAAAAGCTAATTACGGGAAAAAAAAGCTAATACAAAAAAAATAAAACTTATACAGGGTTATATAGGGATATACAGACGTATACAGGCCCATAAAAATTTTTCTTAATTTTATTTATTATTATTTAAAATATTATATTATATCTATAATAAATAAATAAATAATTTTATTAAATTATTAATAAATTTAATTTAATAATTAATATTATATATTTTTAAAATATTTTAATATTATTAAAAATTAAAATTAAAAATTATAAATTTATTTTATTTTTTATTTTATATTATATTAAAAATAATATTTAAAATAATATTAATAATATATTATATAAATAAATTATTTATATAAATAAATTTATTATTTTTTATATTATTTTAATTATATAATTTTAATTATTTATTTTTTAATATTAATAATATAAAATAATTTATAAAATAAATAAAAATAAATTTAATTATTTAAATTAAAAAAAAACTTAAATTTTAATTATAAACGATTTTATATAATATATAATATTTCCGAATTTATTTTAAAAAATTAATATAATAATAAATTTTATTAAGCCGATATTATTTTTAATTTATAAAAATTGATGTTAATTTAAAAAAAATCGATTATCGAATAAATTTTTAATTTAAATATACGAATATTTTTTATTTAGTTTTAATATATTAAAAATATAATAAATTTATTATTTACTTAATATATTATAATACGTATCGGAATTAATTAAACGTTTAATTTTATTAAAAATATTTCGTAAATAATTTATATTTATTTAAGTTATAATTATAAAATACGGTATTATAAAAAAAAATATTTATAATTTCGATAAAATAAAATTTTTAATAAATTTTTTTATAATAATAAATATAATAATTATAAATACCGAAAAATATAAAAAATTTAAATAAATGTAATAAAAAAATAAAAAATAATTTATAATAATATAAATTATTAACTTTTAAAATTAAACTTTATTTTAATTTATTATTTTTACCGGGAAAAATTATTTTTTTTATTAATTTATTCATAATTTATTTTTATTTAATTAAAAAATTACTATAAACGAAAACAGTTAAATAATAAATAAATTAAATTTAAAATAAATTAAATATTTCGATAAATATATTAAAATACGTATTAAAAATTTAAAATATTTTTTTATTTTTAATAATTACGAAAATTATTATTTAATTAAATTCGAAAATTATTATAAAATTAATAATATTATTATATTTTATATATTTACTTATTTTTTTTATTAATTTTAACTTTTTAACGTATTTTATTTTTCTATATTAAAACGTATTTATTCGTTATATATTAAAGGTTTTATATAATATTATATTATTTATATTATTAAAAAAGATTTTATTACCGGTTTTTATAACGTATTTAAAATTATTATAATAATTAATAATATTAAATCCGGATTAATAAAAATAAAATTTATTTTATTTAATTTTAATTATATTTTTTTCGAATGAAAAATTTTCATTATATTTATATTAAATATTTTTTTATTTACGAAAATTTTTAAAAATATTATTAAAACAATTTAATAAAAATATTATTTATAAAGGAAAATTAAAAATTATTAAGGTAATTTACCGATAAAAACAATTAAATTAGTTAATTTTTTAATAAAAAATAATTTATTATATTTATTTTAAAAAAATTTAAAAATAATTATTTTTACGAAATAAATTACGTTTTTAATAAACGTTAAAAAATTAAAAATATACGTTTTAAAAAAACGTTTATTATAAAAAAAAATTCTTATAATTAAGAAAAATAATAATAATAAATAATTATAATTAATAAAAGTTAAAAATAATTATTATAAAAAGATTTAAATAAAAAAACGGAAATATAATATTTACGGTAAATCCGGATATAATATATATATTTATAAAAAAATTATAAAAATATTTAATAATAAAAAATTTAAAAAATTTAAATTAATTTATTTAATTTCGTTATTATAAAATATTAAAAAATAAATAATTTTTTTATATAAATAATTTATTAATATAATACGTTATAATTATTTTATATTTTTAATTTAATTTAAATAATATAAATTAAATTAAATTAAAAATACGAAATAATTATATTAATAATTA
>QJNZ01000970.1:0-32264 GCA_004155055.1 Monosporascus sp. CRB-8-3
GGGAGGAAGGGGGGGATCTAAGAGGGTGGGTGGGGGGTGGCGCAGTTGGGATCTCTGATAATACACAGTCTACCTTGCTTTCTTCTGCCCAGTATAGTCATTCAACGGGCAGTTGTTGAGCATGAGGTTGGCCTAGCGAGATACTCAATGTTATCGCTGGCTCCATTCGATGGTTGGCGAGTACCTTTCCCCCGAGAGGAAATTGATAGTTGGCAACTACCCTTTTCACCAAGTGGTATTTCATTCATGTGATTCACTGTTAACGATACATTTGATAATTACCGGGTGCACACGGTGTTCTTTGTTTCTCGACTCAGGAAGCTCAGCAATCACTCTCGTACGGAAAGACGAAGGATTTAGGGTCAAGTCCGAATAGATTTACTTCGATTGCAGCACCCATTGTTCTCGTCACCACTTTTCCACTGTTGTGGTATTCCCCGTATTCCCACTAACAATTATTAATCCGTTATCCAAGGAAGGATTCCAACACAGTTAGGAATAGCCTTAGAAGTCTCTACAGTCTCTCTCACTACTAAAAATACATCTACGAAGATGCTAGAAGCAAAGAACATGGACGTATTCACTTCCTCGGCTGCGCTTGAAAAGCTTAGTTTATAAAGAGTAAAGAAGGTGACAAGACAAGGCTAGGACAGTTTGAAGACCCGCTCGGCACATGATACACTAGACGACGCGGTCCAAGATGCTAACAAGAACAACTCGAATTGATCGAAATCGCAGCCAACACCGACGGGCGGTTTGGGTCCTGGAGTCCCGCTATGTGGTTAAAGAATGGCTCTGCCCTCGTAATGATGGGAAGGTCGAAGCCAACGCAATGAGATTGTTGACGGAGAGCCGCTGATGGACATATGGCCCACGTTGTCGACCGGGGACCAACATCGCGTTGCGAAGCAGGCCGCAGATATAGTTTCGACGTTCCGGGATATAAAATCGAACACGTGCTGTGCACTGGATGGACAGCAGATCAGGGACGTCAACTTGCTGCTAGCCGGTGAAGCGACGAAAGACATCGGTCCACTAGAGTCAGACGACGAAGCCTGGGAACAGATGTTTGGGACCTCGACTTGATGGAGCCGAGCTTGACGAGGAACGCCAGCGCTTGCTTCGCAAGCTTATGCCCCTTAGCGGACCATACACGTTCACTCATGGTGACCCGGCCTTTGCCAATATCCTGGTGAAGGACGGCCATGTATCGGGAATTTTAGACTTTGAATTCAGCGCTTACCTGCCTCTCTGGCGGAAATATGTCGCAGGTCATTTTAGGTTCTGCCGGGGCGACGAGGAATGGAAAGAGGTGTTTTGCCAATATCTGGACCCGTATGATCAGACAGTTGACTGGTACCTGTACTGGTCGGAGTTGTGCAAGACTCCCCTGCCAGAAGACATTAGTATTTGGCGGCAGACACTTGCTAAATGTGCGGAGGCAGAAGAGAGTCGGATCACTAGCAAGTACGCAAGAGTTGGTAGCGATCGAGAAACGTCTTATAGAAAGAGTAAGGAATGCTACGATTAAGGGGTTAAAAAGGGGTTCCACGGCATCTAGGTGAATTCAAATGGACCTTCCGAATAAAAGCCGGAGTGGGTAAATCGTCTTGGCTTTCTGACGTGCGTTATCGTATTGTAACCTTGCGCAGCCTCAAGTGTCAGCGAATAGCCTACCTACTTAGTAATCAATGAATTCCACGCCAGAACAGGACGCATTCTTTCGGTGTACCGGTCCCATGGGAAGTCGCCACTCGGGACAAAATTACCCGTCAGCCTTATCGTGGCGCGCCCACACCCGACGTGTCACAAAATTTTGATCCATAATAAATACCCCTGTCACCGTTCAGGTGTACAGCTAAAGAAACGCAGTATTTTACTATGGTTTCATCATACGATTTGGAAAACCCGGCTTTGATCTACGATGACGCTCGAAAAGGGGTTACCCGGCCCCTGGCGCCATTGATCCTAGTGCACGATGGCGGAGGCACGACGTTCAGCTACCACTGTCTTGACCCGATCGACCGGCCCTTGTACGGCATTCAGAATGCCCGCCTACACGAGGGAGGGTGGTGGGAGGGCGGAATTCCCCAGATGGCCAGTCACTATATCAGATTGCTGTCGAAGGCCATGCCCGACGGGGGCGACATCCTGCTAGGCGGTATGCTACTAGTAGTCCCTGAATGGGGGTTCCGATGCGCCGCGTGCTAACACGACTCTCAGGATGGTCACTGGGTGGGCAGCTGTCGCTCGAGATGGCGCACCAACTCGCTACGGTGCCTTCCCATGCGCGGAAGTTTCGCGTCTTAGGAATGATATTCATTGATAGCGTCTATCCTCGTCATTTGGCAGACGGGCGTGGGGTTGAGTTACCGTTACCAAGTGAGCCAATCACGAAGACGCCGGAGGAGATGGGGACCATGACGCTCAAGGAGAAAGTTGATCTCAACATGACGCATGCCCGTATGATGGTGAGGCATTGGGATCTTCCTAAGTGGGAGGGAATCGCAGTGCCCCGGACGATACTACTAAGGGCGAAAGAGAACGTGGAGAGTGAGTCGCAGATTTTCGTGGATCACACGCGCGAAAAACGGATGTTGGGTTGGGAGAAGTACAGCGCAGAGCATGGAAACTTTATCAAGGACGTCGTAGACATCGAAGGGCATCATTTCTCAATTTTCGAATTTGACAGGGTAAGTTCAGCCCAGGCTACTACGACACATGGCGTGCTCATTCCGACAAATATGATGAATACTGACAATGCTACAGATACCAGACATCACGGAGAAGATCCGGCTAGCTGCAGATGCACTAGACCGGCCGAAGTTCTGATGCGTTTGCATAAAGGTTTTCATGTTCCATAGACTTCTACATTTGTACTACGGAGTTTTAAGACAAGACCGGGATAACAGTCACATGATCCGCGACATAAATATCTTCTTTCGCCTTGTCGAATTATGAGAACAGCAGCCGATGTGTCATTTCAAATACTTCTGCACCAAGCCGTGACTACCACATGCTGCTGTTGAAACAGCTTTTGCCTCTCGGCTTCAAACCCGCCCTCGGCCAACCAGGCTTCCGCGGGACCGATGGCGAACTGTTCGTCGCCTTTCTCAAGCCCGGCATACATCCTCTCTATGAATGGCTGCAACGGCATACCGAGCTCCCCTCCGTTCTGCATATCGGGCTGGTGTTTCGTGTCGTGCAATTCGGTCTGTACGGCAGGCGGGAAGACCTCGACAAGCCGGACGTTGTGGCCTGCCTCCTTCAACTGCTGTCGGACGGCCGTGATCCAGCTGTGCAGCGCCGCCTTACTTGCATTGTAACCCGGCGTCCGCAGCAGGCTCGGAACGAGAGCCAGGGACGCGCCGATGAACACTAGATGGGTCTCCTTCTCCCTCCCCAGCCTCTGTAGGTGCGGCAGGAAGGCGGTCGCTAGGTGCACGAAGGAGAGGTAGTTGGTCGTCAGCTCCACGCCGAAGACGCCCAGATCGACTGTCTCGGGCTTGCCGAAGTTGAAAGCGCGCTGGATGCCGGAGTTGAGCACGACGCAGTCGAGATCGGGGTGGTCTCCGATGATGGATGCGGCAAAGGAGGGTATCTCGCTCAGCTTCGTGATATCAAGGTCTACCGCCGACGCGTTGGCGCTCCCGTGCTTGGATACGAAGGCGTCGAGTCTATCTTGCCGGCGGCCGGTGACTATCACGGATGTGCCTTCGTCCAGGAGCTTCGCGGCCAGGGCCTCACCGATGCCGGAGGTCGCGCCGATTATCAACGCTTTCTTATAGAGTGGCGCCATCATAATGCATCCGTGTGGTACTTGTAGATACGCACCCTGTCAATATACGAAAATGTCCCAAGACGACTGGGTTGTTGGACGTTTCTATTCCTGCTGTTGCTGCTGTTATTCCTTAAATACTCACTTTGGGGCCTCCTCGGCTTCGAAGGGGGTGACAGAGTTAACAGCGATACTAATAATACATCACATCATATCGCATTCGAAGAGCAGTATCTCCGAACGTAGGCGCCAGCATGCTGAACAGACTGTTACCAAGTTGCAACTCAGGCGGGTTCTTAGGGATACTATCTAGTATTTACGCGGGGCTGCGGGGCTAGCCGGGTATACTACGTGTAAATATAGAATAGCCTGATTGTCGTTGCGCCCTAACCTGACTGAGCAGCCCCTGAGCCCCTGCAAGACTAATAACAGTACGCTAATGCAAGTTTCGCAGAATGCATCTCAAGGCGTCGTGGCTTGTGATGACTAATCACTAGAGTTGTTCTAAAAGTGGTAATTCTTACCAGATTGATATTGCCCGCAGTCCCCAAGTTGCCATCGACTCTTTTAAGTCATTGCCCTACATACACAATGCTCTCAAAGCCTTGAGCAAAACGGTGGATGGCTTTTTGCAACGTCCCGTTTGTATCTAAGTATTCTTCCAACCGTACCCCAGAGTCACAGTAAGTAGCTGTTAAGACTATATAAGTCGAATCGGGGTATATCACCGAGACGACATATAACAGCAAAGGAGATGGTGGGGGTTGCGACATCACAGAAGTGTAACACCTGTCGATCAAAGAAGATCAAGGTCGGCTTTCTTTCATCCTTTAAATGAAAATCGTTAATTTCGGAATGCTAACGGCACCTCTAGTGCGACGAACAAAAGCCAAGGTGCGGTCAATGTCGTAAAGGGGCCAGGGTATGCGAGTGGTCCAAGGGGCTGGCGACCTTTTTGAATCGATCTCCTGCTGATTATGAGCTGTCGCGTCGGGGTGGTAATCTTCGCTTCAGGAACCGATTCGTTAATGACTTCGAGTGGATGAGCCAGCATGAGGTGGAACTCGTGCCTAGGTCCGAACCGAGGTGTTCCGTATTTAGGATATGTAAAAGCCGCAAGATATTTCCCAACGAGGGAATAATAATGGCCCGAGGTTCGAAGCCAGAAGAGACATTTGCTCCCCTCCCGCCCCTGCGCTTCCAGTCGTGGTCGCATGACGAGATACTGGCCGAATTTCTCGATAACTGTCTGCCGCTTGGCGCCACACAGGAGGTCCCGCTTTCATGGCTTCGCAGTCTAGTGCCGATGGAAAAGGAGATAGACGCCCTGCCCCTAGCAATCTCGGCCCTGGCTATTGGCTGGGCGGGTCACGCTGATGGCGAGCCGCAACTCATCGACAAAGGGTTGCAGTTGTACAATGCAGCAGTACGCCAGCTCCGAGACGATATCCAGGGTCGTTCGCCACTACAGGTACTTGCTACAACCGTGATTTTCACCGCTTACGAACTCTTCGAGTTTGGATCCGGGTCCAGTCATGGTTGGCTCTGTCATGTGTCTGGTATCGCGGCAACGCTGCGCATTTTGGGCCCGGAGATGGTCGCTAACGAACCGTATCTTCAAATCTACTCATTTGTCCGTATGATATTTGTATGTCACAATATCCCTTAGCGGCGCAAGTCCCATATTGACACTATTCATAGATGATTGAGGGACTTCGGCGGCGGCAAGCAGCCTGCGCTGCAGCACTAATGTGGCGGACGATCCCCTATGCGCGTTCCGCAAAGAACCAGTTCCACAAATTCTTGGATCTCTCGCTACAAGCCACGGAGTGGGTGGAAGAAGCTGACTCCGTACAGATGTCGTCAAATCCTGGCGCCCTCGGTCGTGCGAGGGGAACCCTGTGCCGCCTGATCGAGCACATTCGGGTGTTGAATAAATGGGAGGAGGAAGCCCAGATATCACTGATTAACGGGCCACCCGAAGCACTGGGAGCCACCATCGTCTCCCCGCCGCTGGCCGTCGATCGCACGAGTCTGCGAGGGTATCCGAGCAAAATACCGAAAGGAACACCGGTAACCTTCGACAGCGTCCAGGATGCCAGGCTGATGCACCTGTACTGGAGCGTCCTGTTGATTTTATACATGACGATTCTCGACAACGCAGCTCTGCTATCGGAGCTCGCGGCCCTGCAGAAGACCCCTCAATTGGACAATACCGACTACGGCACCCCTGCACAGATGATGACGATCCACAAGATCGAGAGGGAAGCCAACCGATTAGCGGACAACATCACGCTGTATAGCGAATTTTGCAGCCAGAATCTCTGGCAGAGTTTCGGGCCCATGGTCAGCATATTCAGCCTCGAGACCGCTATCCGGTGGTACCGGAGCCACGGCAGAAATCGAGAAGAATCGCTCGCCTCCAACCGTTACCTTGAACATTGCCAAGCTCTGCTCGAGGCGGTCAGGATGCGGTCGGATGAACGCCAGACATTCGACGACTACCAGAACGCGACTTTCGGCGCCATAGACGTGCTCCGTCTTCCTTGGTGTAGACCTGTTGCGACGACATAGTCAATGGTCGGGCTAAGAAATGCGACCCTCATATATCTCTCTTGCTTTCTTTGCCGTCTATAAGACATCTCCGAAGTACTTGCCCTGACGGCCCGATTGTTGGTTCACACCGTGCATACATACTAGATATGACACTTTGAACTCGGGTTACTATGAGACGCAGTGCAAAAGAGAAGAAATAGTAGGCATGGAAGGGGTGTCAAAGAGTCACCCAACCTGGTGCCGAATACACTGAAATCTAGTAGGTGACTGCTCATCTACTCCACGACACCGCCGCCAACTCGTGCACATGTTCATGTTGCTTTATGTTTCGTCTTTGTTGCGGCAATAAGCTTATGGGTTGCGGATGTGTGCCACCGGAGAGAATGTATTCGCGCACGAAAACACCGAGAAGGCTCTGGCGCAAGAGGCTACTTGCCATAGTTTGATCGGCTTCCCGCCGTCGTCGAATGCTGTCTGGTGAAAGATGAACCGACACACAGGGCATCAGCAGTCGCGTAATTCGAGTTCGAGAAATGATGCCGCTATATTGCGGATGAGAGATAAGAGAAGCGGTTTGGATGGATGCATTGGCGTCATGCGGGTTCCTACCTCCTCGGGATCGGCTCTTGTACCAAGCGCCTCCGGTTCTGGCGGAGCTCTCCTTATTTCTTATTTTCCCAACATGGGGAAGACCAAGACCGGGAGAGAGGAAAGCTGAAGAAAACAAGACTGATCACTCTGACTCGGATGTCGGGGTGTCCAAGTAGAAAGAACAAGACATTTCGGCTTGCCATGAGAGCGCTTGGAGAGACGCCAGACAGTGCATACAACTGGACCGCTTGCCTCATATGGCGCTTACGTTTAGAATGCGCCGCTACGGAGCCTAGGGTCGGGGGATCGGGACGTTAACCGGTGCTACTAGGGCTCCGGACAAGATGAATCGACTTCGGATCGCTACCCGACGAATGAACCGAGTACTCTGGGCAGGCGATGGACACGAGTAGATATGGCCAACAGACATTGTATCGCGAAAGATATAAAGGCCGATTAATTTCCTGGACCCCGCTTAAGGATACATACAGTGTTTAGTAGACAAGGTACTTGCAAGTCGGGGTGTCTGCTGCGGCGTGAGTTAGAACCTTAGCCAGCCACTTGGCTATCTGCGATGCAATAGAATCGCTATTCGTTTCCATGAACATAAAATGCCCGTTTCCAGTAATATTGGCAGCCTCCAACGGGAGATGCTCTGCGTCGACTCCGGCCTGCTTCAGAAACTCGACGGAGCACCAGTCATACCGAGCATGATAAGACGCCTGTCCCGTGACAACGAGCACCGGCAAATCCATCAGGTTCGCCAACCTCCTGGCCGGCTCAGCCTGCAGCGTGCAATTCGCCAGATCCGTCGAGTTCGACACATGCAGGTCCTTCACGAGGTCAACAGCTGGATCGGCAACCGGCGGATCATACGCGACCGGGATATCCGTGAGGCCGTAGGGACGCGCATCGCCGACGGCGAGGAAGTCCGCCCTGAACGGCGGCCCCAGGGGCTCGATCGCCACGAGCGCCTTCACCAGCCCCGGGCGCGCGTCGGCGGCCAGCCACAGGACGGCCCCGCCGTTCGAGTGCGCGAGGAGGACGACGGGCCTGCCGATGCGGTCGACGAGGGCGCTCACGGTGGCCCGCGCCGTCGTCTGCTGGAACGTCACGTTGTCGATCAGGTAGTTGCCGGATGAGAAGAACTGGTCGAAGACTGGGTCGCCCATGTGGCCGGTTCCGGGCCATCGCGTGTGGAGCGCCGCCTGCGTCCAGAGGCCGAAGTCCCCCGGCGCCGTGAACCGTTGCGCGGCGACCTCGGTGCTGAAGTATCTCAGGTCCTGCGGCGGCGTGGGCGGTGAGGGGCTCCTGCCCTGGTACGGGAGATCGACTAAGTAGCACTCGTATCCGCGCGCGAGGAAGTAATCCGCCCACCCGGGTTGGCCGTCGGGCTTGGTGAGCCAGTCCTAATTCGCCGTCAATATAGCCGACACAAGCTAGCTAGTGCGGGGTCTGACTGCTCACAATGCCCGTTCGCGTCGCCCCGTGGATGAATATAATCGGGTAGGGCTGTATGGTGCTGCCGGTCGGCCTGAGGTGCTCGACATACATCTGCCCCTGCCTCACGTGGTCGCCGTCGTCGGTCTCGATGTATTCACCCCCCACAAAGAATATCTCTCTCACGTGCGGAGTGGCATTGACAGTGCAAGCCCTAGCCAGAGCGGCTGCCCATAAGACGATCAGGCCGTTGCGATACATGATGAGGAAGACCAGCCCTGCTATGATATCGACCCACCCGACAATCGGGCCGTAGATGCTATTTTTATTCCTTTTCAAGTTAAAAAAGAGTGCTACCTAGTATTGCTATGAGACCCCGCTCACCTCTTGGCATGTAACCCCTATTATCATGTTCAGTTACAGATACCCAATCTGTCGGCGCCCAAGAGTAGGCGACTTCCTCCCGATCATCTATCTGACGAAGGGCGACAAGGCGTTAGTGCTTTCAATATTTCTGAAAATGGGTAGCACACTTCAGCGTTAATTGGCTTTCCGATTTTAGGTCTAAGATCCACTGAAAAAATTGTAAGCACTAACGCCCTCTTGCCCTTCGGCGGATAATGAACAATAAGGCAAATCTAGATAAACCCGGAGCTGACTCAGGCGCTGAAAGGGTAGAGTCACAGGGCACCATTTGGCGGGGAAAGCAGGGAAGGAGGTAATCGCTCAATTCATGACATCAGACTACACTTTCAGGTTTACCTACTCAAGTGAATTTTAGACTCAACTCCCCAAGCCGACTCTATTCGTATAATGATACGGTGATACGCTGAGATTTACCAGCACATAATTCACCGGATTGCCATGTTAGCTTACCAGTGGGATGTCAACCCTGGGTGGGTTTTGTGGCCAACGGTTGCGCTTCTCATCCTTTACTTACTCCGGGTTGATCATCTCCTCCGTCGTACGCCGGGTGAAGTCAGGAAACTGTCTGGCCCACGATGGACACCGGAGGAGCTGAGGGAAACATACAAGAGATTAGAAGAGACACCAATCGAGTACACAGACAGGCTTCCTCGGAAATTAGACCGTCGCTACGTTGTTACCGGAGGCTCAGGTGAGTACAGACCCCGGCTTACCAATGCCATGCAATGAGCGAAGCCTGGTTGTTAACAATCATCATCTCATAATAGGGCTCGTCGGGGGGTTCATTGTACTACAACTCCTAGCAAGGGGCAACCCACCCGAGAGCATTCGCATTATCGACATCCGCAAGTCGGAAAGAAATGACATGCGCACCCGCGAAGCCTCGCGAGTCGAGTTTGTGCAGACAGACATCACTTCGCCAGCATCTGTCGCCGCTGCCTTCTCTCGCCCGTGGCACCCTTCAGTGAGGCACCTCCCTTTGACCGTGTTTCATACCGCTGCGGTCATCCTGGCTTCGGAGAGATCCGAGTACCATTATGGCTTTCCCGAGGCCGTGAACGTCAGAGGGACCAAGAACGTCCTCGAAGCCGCGCGGAGCGCAGGTGCCGACATCTTCAGCTCCACGTCTTCGGGCTCAATCTGCATCGAGCCCGTGGTGCCTTGGGTTGTGCCCTGGGCGAGGTCCGTCAGGAACTTCTGGCAGATTCTCGATGCTAAGGACTTCGACGAACCCCTGAGAGGACGCTGTGAATTCTTCGGCAATTACCCGTTCTCGAAGGCAGTCGCTGAACGATTCGTGTGTTCACAGAACAGCGAGACGTTCCGGACGGGATGCATCCGCCCGGCGAATGGCGTCTATGGAAACCCTACTGATAATACGCTCGGCCAGCTCCTGAGCCGACCAGTCCTGTCAACGTGAGTCTTAATTCACGCCGTCCACGACGCGCACTCACATCTTGCAGATGGGTTCCTCATATCGTACAAAGCTTCGTTCATGGCGCGAACGTAGCGGTTGCGCATCTGCACCACGAGGCTGCATTGGCAGCGCCAATAGCCCAGAGTTCCAGATGCGCAGGCAAGCCGTTCGTGGTGACTGACCCCAACCCACCAATCGCATACGAGGATCTGTACTCGGTTATTAAGACGCTGTCGGTGCATCCCTTTCGCACGATCTACCTTCCGCCGGTCTTCATCCTCCTGCTCTCCTATGCCGTGGAATGGTACTCAGACCTGCCGTACAAATACCCTCTTCTCAAGAAGGCCTTGCCTGAGCTGAAGGGGGATATCAGGCACTTGAAACCTGGCCTCTTCTCCATAGCGACGCATCTCATCGCCTCAGACGCGGAAGCCAGGAAACCGGTGTCGGAAGGCGGGCTGGGCTATTCCGGCGTGCTTACTACCCTTGAGGGAATGACACTCGAAGTCCTCGAGTGGAACGAGGAGCATACCGACGATGTGAAGACCAGAAAAGCCTACACCACGTCCGTGTCTTTGGCGGATCAAATCAAGAAGCTCGCAGCATTTAATGGCACGATTGACGGTACCGTGAATAGCATGGTGAACGGAACCATCAAGGAGACTACATCGGAATGACCTGACTCTCCGTCGGGAGTCCAAGGCCTCGTGGCATAGATAATTCCATTTGCACTCAAGTAGAGAGTTAAATCGATCGTATCATAGCTGTAACCTCTTTGGTAGCCGTTAGGTTGTACAGCGAATGGTAGTGCCGATAGTACAACACGAGGAGACAACAAGACATGAACAAATACATGAAATCTCAGTATAAACCATTACTGCCTAAATGGCCCCTTAACAATATGTCTTGGCAATAAGCACCCCATCTTCGGAGAGTATGGCTGTTCCGGTCACGAAAAGACCTAAGATGGAAGTATAATCATTCGCCAATCCCCTCAGGCTTTAGCACTTTCGAAATGTGAACTTCACGCACATTTGTTCTCAAAGTCAACACAGCACACAGACATACCGAGCAACCCACACCCCGTTGAAGAAGACAGTACAAGCTATTGTAAACTGGTGATTCATGGAAAGACGCCTAGGGAGCCAGCCCAGCGGAGCCGACAGCGGAGCCTTTAACCCAGCGAAACCCTGAAGTGCGAGGTAAAAACAGACCAGAACCCCCTAATCTCCATAACACAACTTCCCCTACCAGCACCCCTAGTGCACGACGCTCTCCACGCCCTCTACGACACAGTGAGGGAAGAGGTCCCACTGGGGGTGACCCCATTGCTGGTGTAGCCCTCGGTGGCCAGGATCTGGTAGTCGTGCCGGCCCAGCCTCATGCCGACCTTGGCCCACTCGTCGAAGTGTCGCTGCATGGTCACGCTGCCGGTCGTCCGCTGCTCGGTGCGGACGGACCAGTACTGCTGGAAGGTCCTCGTGCCCTCGATGGAGGGCTTGTTGACGCGCGTGCTCTGGTACATCTCGTACGTGCCCTCCTCGAACGTGAAGTTGCCCATCGGCGTCCACGGCTCGTTGGGGGACAGGTCGCCGTGCGCCTCGATCACGTAGTACTCGATGAGGGGGTTCCTGGTCTGTTGGGCGCGAGGTGGTCAGCGTCTTCCCATCGCTGGCTTAGGGGGCGGCTGGGCGAGCTTCCCAGGCCGCATGGGTTCGGAAGCATATTCGGTTAGAGGGCTACGCAGGAGCAACGGAGCCGCGAAGTGATAATCTACTGCGCCGAGTGTTACTTACCCAACCGTATATCGTCATGTAACCGGGGCCGGTCGGGTTGTACTCCCCGCTATATCTTATAGTCCTGTTCCGATATCCCCCGTTAACGAGACATATCCTCCCCATGATGGCGATCGCCTTAGTCCTCGGAAGCTCGACTCACCTTCCAGTGCCGGGGTTCCATCCCTTGCCGCAGACAAACCCGCCGTTGCCAGACCACCTTGCCGTGTACGATCCTCCGGCGCCATTGTTGCACACGAAGTTGCCGCCGCCCTCGGACCAGTACGACCAGAAATACTGGCCGAACACGCCCTGGATCAGGAAGCTAGCCGCGAGGAGCACGAACGCGAACATCTTCTGGTAGTATGCCGTCAGGTAGGAGTTAAATCACGAGCGCCCATCTATTCCCCTTTCCGCCCCGTCCGACCGTGGATCGGGCAGCTTATATACCCATTAACCCCGAGTCTATGAGCGAAGATCCCGAAAAGCCCTACCTTCTGGAAGCGCGCGCTGTGTTTAGCCTGAAGGCCCTGCGGATACCGCCAGGCTGGATTTGGTGCCTCCGCGATTACCCCAGAAATGCATGGTGACCGGGCTAAGTGCTACACCCCCTTTTCCAATATAGAACATATGTATGCGGAAAAAGAAAATTTCTTGGCTTTGGTCTACACAAGTGCAAAAGGTCCTACACATTATATGGATCTGGGTCCAACGCCAACTACCGAACTGAGCCCGGCAATTCTTTGGCCATCTGAGCAGACGAACAAACACAAGCTTTTGGATCACTGGGGAAGGTCTAATGCAACTTGGTCTAGGTCCTCAGTCGGATTCATTGGACCGGATATCACGCTGATGTGCTTTGGTCCGGTCCCGTGCGGATCGTAATTACTTCACCGATTGGTCTATTCAAATGGGCTGTGGCTAACATCGGAGACTTTTGCCTACTATCGTGCGAGTATTTCATGATGTTTGATTATTTGGTTGGCGTGAGGACCTCTCAATATATGATGCCGTTGATGCATTTGCCCGATATAGACCTCCAGTCGATTAGCGATGTCACATACCCCACAACAGCGTAGCATTACTAACCTTTAAACCAGATGCCGTTTCCGCATCCATGAATTAAAGTATAGATGTGAAGCTATTTCCAGTCTTGGCGGGCTACCCCCTAATCCGTTTGCCCGAGCTGGTAGTATGACGACCACTCAGGCGAGTGGGACTGTACTCTACGCATTCTTCCAGCTATGCCCGAGTTGGAATTGTGAGAAGAATGACTCATGAGTAGATCACGGCTGTGTATAGTCCCTCCATTATAAGCAGGGGGGACAGCTTGTCGTCGGCGCAGAGGAAAAGAGTCCTAACGCGAGGCTGGTAATACCCGTCGTAAATGAAACAGAGTTGAACGTCGCTCTGTAGTGTAGTTGTCCTGGAAACCGAGGAGATTGCGCCCTCTCAGAAGTTGGATCACCAATCCATCTATGCAGGATTATCCTCATGCCAGACTCGAATAGAAAGGAGACCCTAGGTGTGGGTGCATCAGACATCACCTACTAATGCTATCTCACCCTACCACACAAGGCTTGAACGAACATGGCCATTCCGATATCCCTACGGCACAATGCGGCTATGGCGCCCTCCCTTTTCAATACAGCAGCTGAAACGAAACTTGGACACAGTCACCTTTCGCAAAGGGGGATACCGAGGTCACTGATCGCTCCCGGCCGGATCAATATCGCCTCCTTCGATGCTGCCGGCAGGACAAAATTCGAGGAGAGATACGGGGGCTCATTGTTGCCCCTGCCCGACAACAAGACGGGCGAATGCGACACGTAGGAGCGCCGCAGTGCTTACAAGCCGCTAGATCAGCTCTTTTTGACAGAACTATGAAAAAGGAACCCCCGTTCGCGGCCCATCGGGAACATGGCCTCCTCGGGTTTTACCACGGGTCCAGTTTAAGCATCTTGATTTAGGCATTTGCCGCTAGCTTAGCACCGGCTTCACCTCGAAGCCCAGAGGAGGGAAGAGAACAGGTCGGTACTGAGGGCTCTGGCTTTCGGACTCAACCCGGGTAACTCCTGGCGCCGCTTCTCCTTCTTGTGGGAAGCTTTGGGCCGACCGACTCTCCGACCGGGCTTTCCACTGAGTCTCGTGAGCAGGACACGCCCCTCTTGGAGAAAAAGGTACGGCTCGTGTCGCTCGGGGCAGAATGACGAGCGCCACTTTACTCCATTTCCGGGCTAGCACGGGCGCCGGTGACGTGCGAAATGGGGGTTGTGGGAGGTTAGCTCCCTTTTGTGGCAGGTCAATTGTAAGCTCTGGGCTCGCGCTAGGTTGCGCGGGCATATCTAGCATGTGAAAAATGCAGACTCTGAGTTCCGGCGCGGCGGCGGCAGATAGGTGCGCCACTTTCACTTTTGCCTGCCGCGCAACCCCGAGTGTCACCGAAAATTCGCGGGCGTGATGCTCTCCGCCATCGCAAGTGGGCACTAAATCAGGAGTGGTCCCCAGCTGGCGAGTTGCCGGTACCTCCCGTCCCCGGACTCTTTCGCTGCCTTCGGGCGGGAGAGCTAGCTCGAGGCCTGCGGCACCTTTCGCTGGGACAGCTGGCGGCGCTGGGAGTCTCGTGCAAGGCGCGTTTGCGATCTTCTCGTTCGGGCCATGTTCTTGGGCGGGGAAGCCTGTGGCCTCCACGAAAAGCAGGCTCGCGCCCGCGAAGACGCTGGGATGCCTTGGCTTTGAGGTGGCGGCTGGGGTTGTGGAGACCGGACGACTTCCGGCTAGAAGACGTCTTCTTAGCCTCAAAGCATATCAGTCACCCCTTCGTCTTCATTCGCTGCCGTGACTCGTTGCATGCAGACACTGAAGTAGCTGCCGCCATTATAGGTAGCTAGATTGCATCTTCATTTACCCACTTCTTCGCTGTCATGATCGCCAGGCTTTTTGTACTCGTACCGTCATTGATTACAGTATTCATGCCGGCTTCGTATGGCACGTCATCTCAGCTGGCTACCGCCTTTGTCTTCCCAGTTTCCTCTGTTCCTTGCATGAGAATGATGATCAGATCAGCGCATTCGAGGCAGCTCTGAGACGCATGCAGTAGCAATGTGAGTACAACATTGGTTATTATGGGGACTGAATTACAGCAACACGTGGAGGGCAGGGTTCGGGCCTCCACGAGCGGGCTCAAGAGTCTGCGGAACCGGAATAAGTAAATGAAGGGGAAATTTTGGAGAAAAGCTAGTGGGGACGAGGAGCCAAACTCGGATCCTTCACCAATCGTCCCACCCGCCTGTTCCCCCGTTCGAGACATCCTTAAAATGTAGACTACTCAGTTATAAAAGTGTTTTCATGAACGTCATGTTGCTCAAGTTCAGAAGAATAGCGCTCCTCGCTCTTATTTTCATGTTTCGCGCGCAGATCCACCGATGAGAAGGGGTCTGGGCTCGCGACCCCCGCTATTTGGGCTTCCTCCTCGATTCTTGGCTGTGGATCTGTCGATTGTAATGTCTAAGCACAAAGATGGTTCGATGTCGCGCGGAACTCTGGGTTACGTTGCCCCTGCGTTAGGCCGTGGAGCCGCTAAATCGATCTTGGGAGCCAAGGACGAATAGACGGGGCCTAGTGAGCTTTAAATGCGACGCTTGTGTACGTACAGTGGCATTTGCATGAATATACCTAAATCGATACGAACTCAGGTACAGTTCGGCCACAATGCACCCCCGGCTCGTGGATTATCTACTTTTGTATATGCAAATGTGAATACGAGATAGGTAGTTAGTACGAAGATAAAGCCTTCCTTTCGAATGGCTAACAGGAACCAAGAAGGTGGAAAGACTTTCCCGGGTCCCGACCCTCGCCGCCAGTAGAAGAGGCAACCTAATCTGTCGCAAGCACCCGGTAGCAGTGGTGGACGAAAGCGTCGAGATACATCGCCTAGAATGAAACTATGCGTGACTAGGTTACCGGTCAAACCTTTAGACCTTTTTCCTCCCTTCTTCCCACGGCCGAGTTATTCGCCTCAGCCAATCGTTAACGTATCAATGTTAAACCATTTCGGGACGCCCCACCGGCGATCATCCTTACCCCGGGAGAATCACTAATAAGGGTAATAATACTCCGGTCTTTAAATATACAGCCAATACAGTACTGCTGTTAAATACGTTAATTAGGTTAGGGCCGGGGGGCTTGGGGGGCCGGCGGGAGCCAATCCGTCCAGCTATATAGTCCTAATACTTGCAATGGTATTAATTGGTGATATTGGAGTGATAGGTTTTAGCAGTTGTACCAGCCCTGCTCCGCTAATGCACCTAGTTGGTATAGGGGAAAAGGAATCACCGGTAGGGTTGCTAGAAAAGGTTTAACACTGACGAATTAACGATTTAACAAAAGCAATCGAATAACTGGGGCGTCTTTCTAACTTCCCTAGCTCTATGTAAACCTACGTTAGCTTCTGCTTCCCCTGCTATCCCGCTGACAAGTTCCCCCATTTCCCTTTCGACACTCCTCCAAACCCCAACCAACCTCCGCTTCTCTCTACTTTTTGCTGGGCGGTCTAATAATAAAGAAGCCGGAGAATATAAGGTTGTTTCCCATCCACTACACTCGTTTATCCATGCTTTATCCATACAAAAACCAAACCCTATCAGAACCTCGTAGTTGCTTATTGCGGCTACGCCACACGTGAGACCAATTAAGAGCGCAAGACGTTGGTCAGGCATTTCATTCGCTAGCACCGAGATAACCGAACTGACCTTTCCAACCGCCGGAGAGTTCTGCGCACTCGGGGGAACCGTAATAAGGCTCGAAGGATACTCATATACTCACTCACTCACTACATCGACTTAACAAGTCAGACCAAGCCACGTATTTCAGGGTGATTACGACGGGGCATCAACGTAGAAAGAACATCATGCCGAGCCTCATCGCGAAAATACAAGCCAAGCTGGAGCTGTTCCGGCTGGAGCAGCGGTACACGCGCAACCGTCACCGGCGCTCGACCTTCATCAGCAACGCCGTCTACAAGGACGGCGAGTACATCTACCAGACCCCCAACACCACGGGATCCTCCACCGATTCGACGCCCTGGTCGCCGACCGAGGAGGAGCGGCCCCGGAGCCTCGACGAGTTCGTCTCCCAGGAGCCCCCGAAGGTCCAGCCGCAGTCGACGACCGAGCGCAAGAAGATGAGGCGATGGTCTGCCATGCCCGGCTTCGGATCGCTAGAGAAGAACAGCAGCCGCGATTGGCGTCCGAACGTGGTCGATGTGAGGGAGGTGCGGTAGTAGAAGCAATCGACGTCCTGTTGCTGCTGCTGCGAAGGTGGTGTTGAGTTTGCTACGAGGGGCTTCTACAAACAAACGTGGAATGATGGTTCTTGTACAAACTTTTTCTCCTGGACGGTCTCTTGCTTATGCGTACGCATGCATGACTTGGATTCATTTTTGCCGTTTTGCAGGCGCGCGGCAGGACATTCTTTGCGGTTCTCCGGGAATGGTTACGACTACGACGGTCATTGACGGCCTTATTAATATCTCGGCTCTTCATGCATGCCACGGATAGACTACGACATCGCGGTTTAACGGGAAAAAGGTACTTCGATTGGGTCTAAAGGGGGAAGAGAGAGCTATGAAGACGGCAGTTGCTGGGTCCGACGCCCAATAGATGGGATGTCTTTGCTCTATACATAAATTTAACGAACATTTACGATCTACTGCCGCACGGCCTGGGGTCCATCATCCCTTGATGAACTACTGAAACGCGGTTGAGTCCGTTGGCGGTGCCACTAATCGATGAATTTGAAAGGGATATCGTTCGTGTTGCGATTCACTGCTGGCGTTGACCAGAATATTACAAAGCCAAACATCGAGTACCCGCCATCTGTGGCTAGTATAATCTGGTATTGACTGTGTAGGAAGTCGGTTTGAACTCTCAATCCGCTTGCATCTGTGATCTTTCCCAACCCCTTTTATTGACTTGGTGGATGGTGAATGCGACGTGGAAGGCCCGCTAGTTCATCCGAAGGACGAGATACGTCGTGGTCGAGAGATATCAGCCTCTAGTAGATGATGTCAATCATCCCCTTGCTCCTCGCACCTGACATGTCGTGATTCGCACGTTGCCCGACGCCTTGCCTTTCTCGGTGTATGGGCGGGAAGTCTGCGATGGGAAGTCGATGATGGCGTTATGATGTTGTTGCAGAAGCCACAAGGGTCTCTTGCGATGGCCTGTATAGTCTATCCCAAGCCCCCGAGGCTCCAACACAGTGTCGAGCCGGTGGTACGCGTGTTGGTTTGAAAAGAGGCATCCTTCTGGGTCGAGGTACTCGGTGCTCATCAAAAGCAGTCGGTGCCAATGAGAAGCAGTCGATGCCACTACACGGTTGCAGAAACAGCTGCGTAACCCCGTAGGCTAACTCGCCGCGAGCGCGGTTTTACCCACTCAGCGATAGTATCCTGCAGGGACTGTAACCCGGAGATCGTGGGAGGCGGTATCCGGTCACACCCGTGCCGAGGTGCCGCCTCCCTCCCGATTCCTTGGGTTCTCTGTCCTCGTAAGACGAAACGATGCGATCGTCTGCGGCGGTACCGCGACGAGGTGGAGTGTTGCTACATTGGCCTTCGACGCAAGCGCATCGACAGTCGGCCATAGATGTAGGAAATAGGGGGAGGACCCACATTCTTACCACGCTCCCGGGATTTACAGTTCTCCCGACGCTGTCGAAGAAGTGAGAGATGCTGAGCAGTACCAAGGAGTGGTACCAGTTTGGTAGAGCGACATTACCCAAGCCCTACTGGGACGGTGTTAAGAATCACAGTAGTACCCTTGCGGCATTTAACTCCTCCAAAATATGTTTGTTTTTCTCAGGGGTGGTAAGACGGAAAGGGCGTCTCACAAGGAGGTAGAGGCTCCGTAGTCCCATAACGGAAGCACCGCCGGTGAGCATCGTGCAAGATCGTCATTCAAGCTGCCTGCCGTATCGAGGAGCGCGGCCTCGGCAGCTATGCCGAACATGGGATCCAGCGCATAGAGTCCGTTGCCCCGTTCGCCGGCCGGATGTTGTGCCCCTGTGCACCAGAAGAACGTTGACCGCTGTGGCCTGTCAGACGGTGTGATGCCGGTTTGATTACGCGGCAGGTTTAACCTGATCCGTGCTACTTCGTCACGGCTCGCCGTCGATATTGAATTTGATGCTTTCCATTAGACGGAGGATGTCTGTCGACCCGGCCAGGGGAACGCTGGGGATGGGGTAGCGTGTGGAGCATTGGAGCGAGACCGTTAGAACGGCAATACTTGTGAGAAGGGACGGTACCTGGCCATCTTCTGTTGGACATAGGGGCCTGGTTGATGTCTGCGGTTCCCGGAGCATCTTAATATTCTGTGCCGTGGCTGGTCATGTCTGTAGATAGGAGTAACCCAGTAGTCACAGCTTGACTCGGCAAGAAATCTGGACACGGAGATCAATCAGTCACTCCATCGATTCGCGAGCACCAACTAACCATGTCCGATCCGTTAGTAGGCATCCAGGTTGTCGAGAGCTTCTAAGCTCATGTCGTATCAGTACCACATGTCTGGGACCAACAGCGCATAAGGTGACGAGGGGGTTAAACGAGTGTATATCAAAAGAACGGTCTATATTGTATTATCAGCTCGCGTCGAGACAATCGCCAAAGCCCAGCCCTGTTCCCAATCCCGGCGGTATGTACGCTACCCTGCTGCCCTATTCCCTCCCTTCGAAGCTAGCATCCGAAGGTATCATGACTATCGAACTCCCCCGACTAATGATTCGTCAACTGGTCGTCATTGCGCCGATTTAAGCGCCGTCCTGGATGCCTTCCAGGCGCTTGTCTGTAGGTCTTGGTTAGGCCAGAAATACTAAGCATGGGGTGCATTGGAGCCGGCATACCCAAGGCGGTGGCGTTTCTCTTGACGACCTCAGCGGCAGGGTCGACCTTCCTCCCCTCGACGGCGGTGGAGTTTCGGGGAGCCAGGTCCAGAACGGCTGGGCATAGGCGGTAAGTACGAGTCCTCTTGGTTCAACATGCTGGATGGGACCTACCAAAGGTGTCGACCTTGGGAGCCGGGACGGAAGCCACCAGGGAGGCGGCCATGGCAAGAACGAAAGCGATGGAGGCGAAGTTCTTCATTTTGTGCGAGTAAGTGAATGTAGACTTTCGTATTTACTTTTGAATGATCCAGCAATCAAGAACGGGTAATGTCTAAGCCAGATTAGCTTGAGCTCGTACGATGGGCAATGCCGAGTGTAAATTGGTCATATCGTACCTCAATATTACGTCTGTGATGGGCTAGCCAATGAATGTAACGCACGGATATTAGGAGCTGGATGGTCAAGGAAGTTCTTCAAGCCACTCGAACTCTCGGGAGGGCTGGCAGACTAAATACCCCGTTCCACACACTACTTTGGGAGATCGGCGGTAGGAGACGAAAACGGAATGCATATAGAAGCGTCACATATGATCGCTGCCCGGCGATCTCTCGTCTCTCTGTCAACGGCCCTCCCAAACTGCACGCAGATCACACATAGAGAGGGACCAGAGGAAAAACGGTGGTTGGACCGGTTGCTCGGGGTTGCGTTGTGTGCGTGTTCCCGTCTCGATAGGGATGATCCCTCCCTCTAGAGTCGAAGGTGGAAAAGATGTACACCCGTGCGACACCGCCCAAGCAAGAAGATCCAGTGCCTGAAACCTTGTTCCGACGACAGCCCGGCAGCGGCTGTTTTTCTCACTTTGCCCTGACGATCCGATCGGCGGCAGGCTCCTTGGCGAGGAGCTAGGTACGGCTTATGATTACACACCAATACCATGGTAGATAACCCAATATTGTGCAAGACTACGGGTCGACAGCGCCAGCCCGCGTCACAAATCTGCACGTTGGGTGAGATTGGTCACAAATTAGACGAGGCAGTCGGCTAGCAAATGATTGGCGGATGGTTAGTTGATTGATTATCTTCCATGGGTAGCATGTAGGTCGACTACCGTAAGGCACAGTAGCATCCAGATAACCCTGCAGGGCCGAGTGCCCTAGCTAAGAGCAACCAAAAGGATATGAGAGGGCAATTCCCTCCGGATCCGTTGCAGTAATGATGTTCAATTCGGGTCATCAAAAGCCGCATGGAGGTAACTGCTACGGTGTGCGTTGCGATTATTTGGCTTATCTTACATCATCCTATCAAAATAATTCTCAGGGATGCTGAGTGATTTCGCTGTTTACCTCGACGGTTCTGGATACGAATGCGGCCTCAGGACCTCCTGCGACCCCGGCTGTGAACCGATACGTGATGGCAGTGGGGGTATGAACAGCTCTCATTCAGATCCCATCCAAAGCCTCTGCGGTTGTTGTTTCAAGCCATTGGGTTTCTGTGGTTCCGAGGGTGACGAAGATCGCTCTTAGTCATGTCGTGGAACGGGCCCCTGACGTCTTGTGAAGACACAACCATCAACAATTGCCGGTGCCCACAACCCTAAATAGCCGCATCCCCACGCCCGGCACTCTAATTCGACGACTGACTAAACTAGGCGTAGACATACAACACGAGGTTGAGCATGACGCGAACCAATCACGGTGTACCGGAACCCAGACATTCACATGCAACGTCGGTTCCAACTATTAATAGCAGGGGTATTAGACATACGAAGAACCGAGAGCCCACAATTCCCAGACGGGAATCGCGACGCATACAGCTTCATCCTCAACAGAGTATATGTGTCCAAATCGGACCAATACAGCGAGCGTACCAGCGCATCGCCATCCATGGAGCTGCCGATTGAAGAAGGTGTTGATGCTGATGCGCACCAGAACGGAAAGGGCTTACGTATCACGTTCCGACGGCAGGTAGGCTAGCAACAGATAAGACATGGCGTGGGGCATCCCGCGTTCACAGATATAGGAAGTCTGCCGCCGATCTTTATCGCGTGGAGTTGGGTTGCGGGATTCTTGGGGAACGACAAGAATCTGCGAGTTGCCATAAGCGTAGATTCTCCTCTTACCGCCGCTGAAAAACCAATGTCTCTTCATGAAACAACTGTCGGCGGCCCCTCTTGTGGATATATACGAAGGAGGATTTGATTCCAATCGTTGCAAGAGCTCCCAGAGAGCGGGTTCACTAGGGGATGGGCCAGCCTAGGATTTCCGAAACAACACGTCGATCATTCGTTCCGGATTGTACATAGATGTCCAGCCACGCAAGGTGGTGGACAAAATAATTGATAGTGTCAATAGGCGTATTGTGGCTCTGGGCACTATCAATATTTTTGTCCACCACCTTGCCACGGATCCAATTCTAAAGTTCAAACGGGAAGTTTTGAATATAACTCCACTGTGCTCTACGACCTGGTGGATTTCGTTTCATCCAATAACAGTAGTCGCGTCTCTGCTCTGATCGTCCCAGTGCCGATATCTGACGCGCAATCTGCTGCGCGAGTTGACTGGGCAACCGGGGGGGTTGGCCTGAATAAGTTTTCAGGGCCTGTGAAACCGAAGATCCCAAGGTCCCCAGCCCCGTCAGCCGCATCCCCCGGGTCCTTTGAAGCACATCTTCACCGTCTCTGCGTTTCGAAGATAAGCTACCGGCATCCCCTTTTCTTGTTTGGTTTCGCCGTCGACTTCTTGAAACGGAGATCTGTTTCTCAATGTCCGCTCGATAAGGACGTCATTGTCCCCGCCGTGAATCCCACATTTCGTTGCATGCACCCTCCAAACTCCGCAGGACTTTCGGGGCTTCGACGTGGCGACTATGCCCAAAGATAAGGGTGAGCTACCTTTCTTCCCACTCAGACAGCTTTTTCTGTTGGTCATTTTCGACAGCTCGTGGTGCCAATTTGTTGCTCGTTTCTGTATCCGCGGCCCCCGAGATCACATCTCCCGTGGATACGATGTGGCGTCGATCTAGGGCGCAGGCTGCATATACTATCGATAATGTGAGCCACGAGAGGCTGGTAGTGCAGCCTCGTTCCCCCAACCTCGTAGGTGTTCTTCCTGCGGCCCACCCCACGCTTCCTGGGGCAGTCCCGAAGCATTGGTATATCTCGTCCTATGCGCTGTGTCCAACGCACTGGGAATCCTATGCAGAAACCACTCGCCGCGTATCCCATGTTCGGACTTGAGGTGTGCAGCTAAAATCTTATTGAAAATCCCCAGCCCGTGGTGGTACCGCTAGATTTTGTCAGCATGCAGCGTGTTGCGATGAAGGGACATCTTCTATTGCGTGCTCATTAGCATATCGGCATCGATTCAAATGCCCCTTGCAGCTATGGAGCTACCTTTTGGGCTGACATACTGCGGCCGCTCGTGCAAGTCGTGGCAGCACAGTCAGACCGAGGAATTGTGTGGCTGTCTAATACAGTAACATTGCTCATGCCTGTCTTTGCGGCGTGGCATAGTCGAAGAGCAGGCCTTGGCAGGCTACTTCGCTAAATAGATGGGCATAACCTCAGCCGCGTCCGAGATTACGGGCGGAGTCTCGCGTAAGATACCTCATGCCGGAGCTCTGGTACTGTGGTCAGCCTGACGGGAAAGATTCAAGCCATCCACGACTGTAGTGGATGCGAGGAGGGAGATATCTCGCGATGCTACCTACGGTAGTATTGCCCCTGGCGATTTGGTATATGCATGATTCTCGTGTGCTCGTCAGCGGCGCTCCAGCCCCTGGCGGAAGTCAGGTTCGGATGGCGCCAGCCGGCAATCACGGGCATGTAAGACGACTCGCAGGCCGACCAATCGTGATTTCGCCCAAGTCGTTATTCATGCAATTTGAGATTCGTGAATCTTTCCCTTCATTTTCTGATATTCACACCGCTGTTTGCGCCTTCAGAGCTACCAGTTCCGGTTCTTTGTTAGCTACTTCCCTCCAGGCCGCTGACATCGAAACCAAAAATCGCGAGGCGTTGTAGCTATTGAATGCCAATGCACACCGGCTCCCACCCGGTCCTAACTAGGTGGTGATCGTCGAGAAAACCCAACGCCGACGCCGACACAACGGTAGGCATCTAGATTTTGAGAGGCAGCGGGCGACACGCAGCAGCAGGGGGCCGCTGTTAAAATTGTTCCATGGCGCCACTATTGTCTGCCAACTGGCACATGACCCTACAATCGACAGAAAGGGGACAATGCCAGATAAGCAAATATAGACCACCGCTGCACGAACAAAAGAGGCAAACTCCTCTCGCTTGCTCGTAATATGCGTCTCCCCCAAGATCCTAAGCTAAGTCCGATCAAGCATTCGCCTTGTCTTCTGGCACTGGGCATCGACCCGAGACTTCCCGCAAGCCAGATCCGCAGGAACTGGGCGGTGAATTACTAGCCAACGGATGTCGTCGATTACGTGGTTGCGACTCCAAGACAGCGTTCCTTCCACTCCTGCGATTCAACACGAGCGTATGCTCGATCGTGGCCGGTCTCTTGGATCGGATGAGGCTCGATGGCGATTATTGTAAAGAACTACCGGAACGGAAGCTCTCGCAACCTGATTCTTAGCGCCTCATGCCGTAATCGTATTTCGTACTTCAAGAGAATAGCCCTATCTTTTCTCGGCTCCCTTTTACTGCTAACCACATAGACCCAACACGGTGCTTGGATCTTACCCTCTGTCCATGTGTAAGTGTCGGCCGTGACCTGGTCCATTGCAATCTATATGAGGAAAACCCAATGGGATGCCCGCTGGACCTCTTAGCAAGTTGTCCATTGCTCTGTCTGTGGATGTGTTCTTTCGCCATTCTTATGCCCTACTCGTAGCAACATTACATGGCGATGCGGCATGTGAAGAGGTCATTACCCCGGATCCCGATGCCTCGGCCCCAGCTCTCAGCCCGCCGCCAAAGGGCGGAGTACCTGTCTTTATTGCCGGTGGTATTCTTGAGCATCTCGCTGCTGATGTCTTGAGCCGCGTTCTAGGCGGGCAGAACGCTGCTCGCTCTTATTAAACGCATGTCAGCGTGTTAGTCCCGTATCACCACGTGGGATTGCCTCAGCCACTTCCAAGTAAACAACATTCTAGGCATTCCTTATCTTCTGTTGGCAAGTCCTCCAATTGTCTTACGGAAACACAATCTCCTTTTGCTAACAATAGGGGTGGCAGCACAAGGTACGTACGGCGTGTAGGGTCCCAGGAACTCTCCTATTCGCAGGTCTCAAAATCCCAAGCATCACATTCAGCCACCAATTCTACGTACGTTGCGCTGGGTGCAGAGCGGCGGGAAGAGCGTTTTCGTTCTTGCGCACAGCCTGGTCTTGCATAGAGGTCGAGATTAGCTGGTTTGTTCCTTTACTCTGACCCCGTGCCAGAAACCACTAGGAAACCGGGAATACTACTCGTTATTTCATATCAATTCAATGCAAACCTTATACGATTCCATCTTCAACGCCCGTTGCAGTCTACAGTCTGCTCATAAATGCTAGCTCTCTTTGAGAATCTTAGCACCAAGCAGTGCCATACCGTTAATACCACTGGTGGCGGACACACAGGGACAAGATACTTTCTAGCCTCTATGTGTTTAGCGTAGAGGATTATCATAATAGAGACGTCCAAACTCTCCTGAAGCAGGTCTCGACGATGGCAAGAAATAAGCTTTCCTATCGTCGTTATTTGCTTCGAATTCAATGCGGCGACAAAATCCTCCAACCTATGTAAGGTGCCGGCTCCTCTGGATGCTTGCGTACACGATCAATATGGTGGTCTCTTATTTAGATTTGGATGGACTGAGACCTCGCCTATAACCGATGCAACGCCCCGGGCTGTCTCCATTGCTCTCACCTGTGCGGCCCCTAGGCTTGGTGTTCGCCTCATCGCCCGGACCGAACGCATCATGTTACGTCTTTCCAACCTCTACATTGCGGTTACGACGGTCGTTCTGCTAGATCCTCACAAGACCCGCCTGGCAAGGTCTTCGCGGCATGACCCGAAGGCGACTATCATGTCGCACGAGGCCTTCCATCATTCGATTCGGGTTTGGCTCCGTCGATATCTCCAGCGGCTACGACATCTTTCTCGTGTTCGGAGTTAAACAACGTCTCTTGCGCTGCACACATAAGAGTCAGCTAACCACACACACCAAAGCAAAATAGTCTAGGTAAAAGTTCCAACTCCACCATGATATATAACTACTTACCGCTCCAGAGCTCCGAGTAGAGCCCGCCATGGTCGATGAGTTCCTGGTGGGTGCCTTGCTCGGCGACGCGGCCCTCGCGGAGCACGATGATGAGGTCCGAGTCGTAGATGGTGCGCAGGCGGTGGGCGATGAAGACGCTGGTGCGCGCCTTCTCGCGCAGAATGCTGTTGATGTTGAGCATGAGGGCCTGCTCGGTGTGCGTGTCGAGCGCGCTCGTCGCCTCGTCGAAGAACAGCAGCGGCGGGTCCTTGAGCAGCAGCCGCGACACCGCGAGCCGCTGCTTCTCTCCGCCGCTGATCATCATGCCCCGCTCGCCGACCTTGGTCTCGTACCCGCCGGGCCAGCTCGCGATGGTGTCGTGGATGCGCGCGCGCTTCGTCGCCGCCACGATCGCCGAGTCGTCGGCCGCCATGTTGCCATACCGGATGTTGTGCTTGACCGTGTCATTGAAGAGCGGCGTGTCTTGCGGGACGACGCCGATCGACCGGCGCAGCGAGTCCAGCGTCACACTACGGATGTCCCGGTCGTCGATAAGAATACGACCGGTCTCGACGTCGTAGTACCGGAATAGAAGTCTCAGAATTGTGGACTTGCCACATCCACTCGGACCAACGATGGCAACTTTCTTACCTGCCGGAATGGTGAGGCTCAGGTTACGAAGGATAGGTCTCTCGGGGTTATAGCCAAATGACACGTTCTCGAACTTGATTTCGCCGCCTTTTGCCAGGTGAAGCGCTTTTGCATTGGGAGCCTCCTTGATGGACACGTTTACCTTCTGCAAGTTGAAAAGCGTTTCCATATCTAGGAGAGACTGCCTTAACTCTCGGTAGACCGAACCAAGAAAGTTGAGTGGCACCGACAGTTGAAAGACCAGCTGGTTGACCATGACCAAGTCGCCAACAGTCAATGAACCACTCGCAACGCCATTAGCGGCGAGATACATCATTGCCGTTAGCGCACTGGAGAAAATGATGTTCTGGCCACTGTTTAAGAACGCCAGGGACGTGGCCACCTTGATGGAGCTCTTCTCATAATCTTGCAACGCCTTATCGTACCGTGACACTTCGAACTTCTCGTTATTGAAGTACTTGACAGCCTCGTAGTTGATCAGGGAATCGACTGCTACCGTCGAGGCCTTGTTGTCTGCGGCATTGGCCTGCCGGCGGAATTTGGTTCTCCATGCCGTCGTCCAGATGGTGAATGCGGTGTAAGCGGTCATCGTCACCGCAGTTATAGCAGCAAATTTCGCGCCGTATTGCCATGTCAAGATGCCGCATACCATGCCAATTTCCAGGGCTGTTGGCAGAATGTGAAAGACCATGCTGGTAAGCAAGAAGCTGATGCCCTTGGTACCACGGTCGATGGCCCTCGTAAGGCCGCCGGTCTGCTTGGAGAGATGGAAGTTGAGGTCCAGCCGCAGAAGATGATCAAATACGTTGCAGGCAACTCTCCGTATCGCCTTCTGTGCCACCGAGGCGAACACGGCATTGCGCAATTCTTGGAAGACAGTCGCCCCTATCCTCGTCGCACCGTATGCCAGAATCATACTCCCACAAACCATAGCGGCCGTACCGCCGGTCGCGCCCACGTCAATGTTCATAGCATCCACGATGCTCTTGAAGTAGAAGGGCACTTGCACATTCAACACCTTTGCGCCGACCAGAAGCGCGACGGCGATCGACACGCGCACCTTAGCGTCCAGGCTGTCCTTTGGCCACAGGTACCGCGACATCTCCTTCATTATTGCCCAGTCTGCCTTCCGCTGCTCCTGGGCGCTCTTGTCCACCGGGGCAAGCGGGTCTTTCTTGTTTTCCGGCCCCGGCTTCTTGGACGCATATGATCCAAACGACGCCTTATTCAGCCCGTCTTTTCCAGCCGGTCCGCCCGGCAAGCCAAGCTGCGTTCTCCGAGCGAGGCATTGCGATGTCGCGAAGACTCGGATTCCTCTCCGCGATGGACGGCATAGCCAAGGACTCAGATGAGCCTGGTTCAAGCCGAGGCAGGTCGGGTAGGCGACGGTGCCGGTGATAGAGACCCGACTGATGCTTTTCGATATCATGGCTGTGATGCCTCCTCGGCAGGTCTCATCGTGGGCTTGGAGAGTCGGATCGCGGATTGAAAGTTGTTGGGGGTTACGGGTGGTTCGAAGATGCCTGCTACTATGTATAGGCCCGTCTCGGGATTGCGCAATGTCGCCGAGAAAAGAAGGGGGAAAAGAAGAGCACCGTGATGGCCCGGGCGAGATTCTGTGAGGCTTTGAACCGCACAAATACCGCTACAGTACGCTAATCCTTCAGAGGATGGAGGGGTTCGACGTCACCAAATTGTGTCAGAGCTCCACCTTGTTCGCCTAACTTTAGGCTGCATTAGCGTCAGTGATAGCGTTCCGTTAGGGATATACTTACGTCCCACATAGCCGAATGCACTACAACATGTACCCGGATGGTATACAATGTACCTATGTATATCAGACTTACGAGGGCGGCATTATTGCCTGAATTTCTTATAATTCTGTAGCTGCCGGCTTGTTGGAAAGCGAATGGAATTTGTGCCATAAATTAAATATGATTTTCTCCGTAGGGCTCTCATTCTCACATGAATTGCATTACTAGTATACTGTTCTGACAAGCCACAGTAACACGGCAGGTAAACTTTACCCCTTCCCCTTTTCGAAAGAGAGTTCAACAGCGTAGGGCGAAGTATGCCCTGCCGGTAGCATTTTGAAGATGCATCACTGTGGTAAAAGTCTTCTTCATCATACACATAAGTGTATCATGCGTCGTTGGTCATTGCCAGGGCCGAGCAAACCATCTACTCAGTGTTTAAAAGTGACCCAGTGCTGGCATCCGTCTCTTTCGATGCTTTCTAAGGAGCTGCACCTCATACCATGATAAGCGGCAGTATTCACGTGAAACATGAAAACTACGCGTCCCCAGTCTTCGACGGGGGTGGCCAGCGGTAGGAGAAAGCAACTGCTTCACTGACTCCGCTCTAGACTACCGAGCCATAAACCATCTTGCAGCGAGGCCCTGGAGCGGGATACCAGGCAACAACACACCTATTTTCAACTCACTTAGTAGTTCAGGTACATCTGTAAACGCTCTCCGAGAGTCCATTCAGCCCGATCGGATCGATAGAACAAACTATATTTGCGCTTAAACCATAACCTCTCCCTCGTCCAATTAGGAACATGCCGCTCGTCTCCCACCTTAAAGGCTTCCAAGTCAGCGTCCCCAAATCGGACCAATTTCTTATATCCAATGACCTGCCTCCGACTAAAGGATCACGGATCCCGCCCAAAGCATATGGAGCAGGTATCACGGCTATTCAAAGCCAAAGGAGTAGGCTGTGAAGTCAGAATCTTCAGAACCGGGCGACTCGATTTCGATAACCCGCGCCATTGTCCGTGTGTTAAGATTGAGTCAACATCTATGCAGAGAGGAGGATTGATGAATGTTCGACCAGGCCTGTCCCGGCCGGTTTTGAGGACACTAGGCGGGCAACGGCATAAACAGCGAGATCGGCACATCCATTGTCTTGGCCGAACATCGCAAATAAAGACAAAGAAGGAGGAGCTAACGCCCCCTGGAACAACGCTGTTATATTACAGGGTGCAGAGGGTTGCATGGCCCGGTTTCTGGAATACCATTGTTTTGCTCTTGCTAGGAAAGGAAGCCTTGTCCTGAACAAAGCTGCTGTTAAGGTGAATCATGACTATTAGAGTACCCGAACAATGCCGTAGTGAGAACTCTGTTTACAATACATATGTTATAAATACGCTTGACTTGCCATGACTAGGAACCTATTAGAAGGCAATGCGGGCGAAAGGAGAAAATAAACCGACTCTTTCTGGAAAATAGTTCATTTATTCTTTCGATCAACCCTTTAACCTTCTCGGACAACTGCAGGGAGCTAACATACAACCACAATGCCTCCTTTTCCTATTTTTCACCCTCGGTCAAAGTGCCCCCTCCATCTCGGCGTCTCAGCATCCCCACTTGAATCGAATGAAAGAGACAGAAGACAGATAGCTGATGCCGATTCACTGTCGATGCCCCTTTCTCCACAGATATGGATACCTACAATGGTCACGGTTGTGGCCTTCGTCGCAATTTTGACTGTTGCGATATGGTACCGTGAATACCGAAAAAAGCAATATAAACACCGCCAGCTTGCTCTTGAGATGTCAAGACGCAACACCGCCCTTGCTTCCATATACGGCAGTTCCCAAACCGGCCAGTCAGATGCTGCTTCTGCTCATTGTAAGGACATACCCCAGAGAGAGGGAAAGACCGAGAACGTACGGTTAACATGTCATAACGCTGACGTCGAGGCGGAAGGGGCAACTGTGTCCGGCACTACATCTCCCTCCAAACATCTGCATGATGCCTACCAGCAGACAGCCAACAACCCTTACTCCTGCACTGTTTCGAGTGCGCACGCAGAAGGCTTCGGCCTTGGAATCTTCAGCATCGCCACCAACGATGGCGAGGAGGCCGGGTCAAGTGTGTCCACTGCTCGGGCTCTGCCAATCTCCCCTGTGAATAGTGCGACGCAGCTGAGCAAACCAAAGTTGGTTGAAATTCCGCGGCCGAGTCAAGTGACGGCAGACACTCAAGCGGGGACGCCGGGAAAGGCGAAGGAGTCGAGCTTTGAAGACATCTCTCACGCCCTGAAGGATTAATCGTAGTCGTAATCGCAACCGCAACCTCGGGAGATTGGTGAATCTTGAGCGGATGCAATACAGAAGCACCCCAGCTGGACTGCATGCTGCTGTTTCGACCAAAACGGATAGTTAATCTAACAGAGGTTAATTACCTCGTACCTACAAAAAAAATGTTGCAATACATTACGTCCATTCCACTCGTACGAAAATGAGAAGATACTTGAATGACGAGGAATGTGACATGGAGTCAAGCATGATAATAAAGCTAGTATATTTCGCAAATTTAGAAGTACTATGGTGCTCCTAAAACCCCAATGCTTTTTCATAGACTTTCGACTTCGCCCCTATCGGCTGGATCAACGTATAACTCGCCTTGGTATTGAATTCTTGCACCCCATTAACGAGATAAAGGGGAGTCATCTGCCCATCGTCGCTAAAGAAGAGCTTCGGCCGTTCCCTTCGATAGTAATCCGTCCTGCCCCCATCAGTGAAGTGAACAGTCGTATTGTAGACCTCCTGGAGCTTGAACGTCCATGGCCCAGTCAGGCTCCTCGAGAACATGTGGCCGCCCACTCTCGGGAACTTCTCTCCACGCTCCGCGATGTCGATCATCCAGTGGCAAAGAATATGCCAATTCCCACGCTGGTCACGCCATAGGAAAGGATCTTCCGTCCAGTGGTCGCTGTAGTCGGAGGTGTTCCACGGCATCTTGTTGACTAGGTTGTAGGGCCCGGCGAAGCCGTCGGCCGTGTATATGAGGCCGTCTGCAACCCCAAGCACCATTTCCGACGCCGGGTGGTCGGGAGTCCAAAGCGGCCAGGACGTCGGATTCGTTCCGTCGACTAGGCGCTGCGGAGTCGACCACGGCCCTCGAATATCGGGGGCACTCGCGACCGAGACATTGTTCGGCCATTTGTACGACCTGCAGGTAGCAGGAGTCTCCGTCTCGAGGCCGATGGTGTACAGCAAGTACTTCTCGTCCGCGGGACTCCAGATGGTGGTCGGATTGTGGCGGAAGGTGCCAAGTATATCCTGCGCGTAGTGGTATGGTCCTGCGGGGCCGGTTCTCGATTCGGCCCGGATCACCTTGCTGAAGGGTCTCCAGCCGGAGAGACCGCACCCACGGGCGAACTGAGAGATGACGAGGTGGAAGAGCCCCTTATCGTCTCGATCCTGGATGATTTGACCGCCCCATGACGAGTTCCCTCCCTGGTCGCTGTAGTAGTCTGGCAATGTGACGTTGGTATAATTGTACCCTGTATACCTCGTGACCGGGAGGAGGTCAAGCTTGCCACAATCCCCGCCTGTCCAACCAGGGTCACATTTACATGTGTTGGTATATGTGGAGCAGATGCCGCTCAGACTACAGTCGTCGTCCGTCTGACATCCCTGGACATTACCGGCGACGACAAGCGCCGTGGTGAGTGCTGAAAGCAGTGGAGGGTGCATCGTCTCGGTTGCTGGGACTTAGTACCCGCCTGGGGGGGGGGGGGGGG
>QJNZ01000971.1:0-32217 GCA_004155055.1 Monosporascus sp. CRB-8-3
TTATTTATTTTATTTATTTTATTTATTTTATTTATTTTATTTATTTTATTTATTTTATTTATTTTATTTATTTTATTTATTTTATTTATTTTTTACGTTAAATACTATTATAATTAAATACGTAAAATATTACCTAAAAATCGCAAGAAACTGGACGGAATTATTAAAGGCATTTTTGTATTTAAAATGTATAGGAGCGTACATATTAGCTGTTTAGGGAATATTGCGGGGCGATGGAGGCAACTAACTGAATATACCCTGCAACTTGTACCAGCAACCCACAATAACAAACTTCGAAGAACCGAGAGTTCATCACAGCCATGTCTCTTCACCCTGGCCTCTCACCGAGCGAGTGCCCCATTAAAATTTCTTTCTTATCAATTCAAGTCTTATCACGTTGCATCAGCTTGGTCTTGTTACCTACCCTACTCGACGCAATTCGAAGGCCAAGCTGTGCCGCCGCATCTCCTAACCTCTGGTGTCGACTGACCTTACTTCCATAGTCACTATGGCGGGCATTCCAGAAAAAGCACGGTTCTACCTCGAGCGCGCCGTCCCCCAACTCCGCGAGTTCGAAGAGAAGGGCATCTTCACGCCTGAGGAGATCCGCTCCCTCGTGCGGAAGCGCACCGACTTCGAGCACCTCGTCCTGTCGCCGGGGAACAGGCCGACCGACTGGCTGAACTACGCAAGGTGGGAGAAGTCCCTCGAGTCGCTGCGCGCGAAGCGGTGCCGCCGGCTGCAGATCCGCACCTCGTCCGCCCACGCGGGCCAGGGCCGGGTCTTCGCCATCCTCGAGCGCGCCGTGGGCCGCCACCAGGGCAGCGTCGAGCTCTGGAAGGAGTACCTCTCCTACGCGCGCGACATGAAGGCCACCAAGCGGTACCGGAAAGTCATGACGAGGGCGCTGCGCCTGCACCCCGCCAAATCCGAGCTCTGGGTCCTAGCGGGGAGGAGGTCGGCCGCCAGCGGGGACCTGCCGACCGCCCGGAGCTTCTTCATGCGTGGCGTTAGGTTCTGCATGAGAGAACCGACCGTCTGGCTGGAGTACGCGCGGTGCGAGATGGAGTGGCTGGAGCGCATGGAGGCGCGCAAGGGCAAGAAGGGCGGGACGGAGACGGCTATCAGGGAACAGGCCGAGCACAGCGACGATGAAATACGGTTCGACGAAGACGGCAGCGACAACGACGACGATGTCGACGAGAACGGGCGGTTTGTGCTGCCGGATCTGGAGAAGGCGGCTAAGAAGGTCTTCGACGACGCCACGGCCCAAAAGCTGGAGAAGAACCCTGCCCTCGACGGCGCTATTCCCCTGGCTATTTTTGACATATCCAAAAAGCAGTCGTTCTTCAATGCTACTGTGGCCGAGCAATTTTTTGATCTGTTCGCCATGTTCAAGAAAGTCAGCTCACAAGCGAGGATACTACAGCACGTCCTGGACACGATGCAGGAGGTTTACCCCAACGACCCGTCGACGTGCTATTGCCACATTCAACAACCCTTGGTCGGGGCCAGTATTAATACTCCCGCGTATCCCAAGGCCCTCCGGGAAGCTCTCGCTCGCCTGAAATCGACCCTTGCAACTACGACGAGCCAACCCAAGCTAGCCGAGAAGGTCAGATCTTGGATAGTGCCCGTCCTTGCCTCCGAAAACCTCGACGCAGGCATTCGTACCGTCCTGGAACACACGCTCCGAACCCTACCGAAACCTTGAAGCTTGGTATCTACTTAATACAGCGGAATTTACATTTGGCCTTCGCGCACAACACCCTGTTAGAGGGGGGTTTCATTCAGCCTCTCCACCCCGTTCGTTGGCCACGCTCATCAAGTAATTCCACTCAGCAGGGCTGACCCGACTAACACTCAGCCGGCTCTGCTTTAGCAGCTGCATATTCTCGAGTGGTTGTCCCGGTTTGCCCATTTCGCGCAGTTCTTTCAAGCCGATTGGTTTAGCGAACTTACTGCGGAACTTGACATGGACGACGCTCCACTTGGGGTCCTCGGGTTTCGAAGAAGCATCGTAATATGGCGCGTTGGGGTCATGTGCGGACACTGGACGGTTGTGATGAGCATAGGGTATTCGCAGAAGACTAAGAACTGGGGTGAAAAGAGGGATCTGCTTACGGTCCGGCGAGTGCTCCTGTACTATCTCCATGGTACCAACGATGCCCGGTTCCTTGCAGTTGGAGTGGTAGAAGAAAGCCAGCTCGCCCTTCTTCATGGCCCGGAGGTTGTTGCGGGCCACGTAGTTGCGGATCCCTGTTTCGGATGGATACTTGTTAGTAACCAGTTACTCCGATACCCCAATAAACAGCCGATTTGGCTTTGGAATGGAACCCTGATTACGCACCATCCCATGGCTCTGGTTCCGTGCGTGATGCCAGGTCGTCGATGGAGAACTTGACGTCCGTCCCGTTCTCGAACCGTGACCCGGGCTCCGCTTTCAAGAGCCAGTATGATTTCTCAGATAAGTTGGTCGTGCCATTAGACTCAGCGGCGGCGGCGGTGCTGCTGCTGTTCTGTGCCTGCGCCGCTTTTGGTTTGGGCTTCTTGTTCGCTTCCTTCGTCACGGCGTCTGTCTTTGGGATAGGTTAGTGAGCTGTGCATGCGTGAGAATAGTAGATGAGATGAGATTTTGGTGATATGAGTCAGCTCATCGCGCGTTGCAATTGCTTACAGAACTACCCCTTAATAAGATAGCTTACCTTCTCTTCCTTACTGTTTGCTGGGTCACCAGACTCCACAGCCTTCGATCTGCTGGACTTCTTCGAGGCCTTCCGCGTGGTACCGTCCACGACATAGTCCCGCGGCGCCGTCTCCTCTAGTGCCCGCGTCTTTTGACGCGCCGATCTCCTCGGGCCTGACGACGCGCCTTCAGACTCCGCTGCCTCCAGCTGACTCGCTTTCCGTTTCGTCATGACACCGACCGATGCACGCACACGCGAACGTTATTTAGGCGGTGTAGATGAACCAGGTAGTTAGTGTTATGAAGACGAACCCTTTATTGCGAGCGTAAATCCGGAAGGGATTTGATGAATCGGATGAGAAGGGAGCTGTTTGACTGGGTTGGTGGGGGTCCCTGCTCCACAACCGAACTTTCGGGTCTACCAATTGTTGTATCTTTATAAGGGTTTCCATTGGAATTCTACAATTATGCTCGTGTTCGGCGAAATTTATATTCGCTCGGCTTCTTTCAAGACCAGTAGCCAACCACCGCGACTCAGATTTGACTACTACACTGGTTTCAACAGAGTTCATGTTTACATTTGAAGTTAGAGAGGTGATGGAAGTACCGTAGTGCGAAGTTCCGAATTGGTGTAGTGCCTCAACACCAATTCGGATATGCCCTTTACATAGGAGTACCAGCACCTCCACAAAAGCCACGAGGAACAGAACGGGGGGGTATCACTGCAGGGGTTCAAAGGACAGCCGTCCCGCACACACCACCATATGCGTATGAGATTTGGCGCACCATTCCGCTCCTCGCATCCACCATCACACACCTGCATATCTGCATACTCTACAGTAGCGTCTTGCTTGCATTGGGCTGGGCTGGGCTGGGCTGGCTGGCTGGCTGGGTCTCCGAGACGACAGGTTGAGTGATGATTTCTCATCATCGACCGTGGCATTATTAGGCATCGTCGCAGTTCTACGACCCAGGACTGTACACGAACATTCCGGACGGATCACGAGGTGAGGAACCGTTTGTAAGAAAGAGCCTTCCCTATATTGCCCGGACAACTATATCACGATGCTCCGAAAACTTCACAACACTTAACTTAGATGCCGACTGGATCTTGTCTAAAAGAACGGCGAATACGGTGAGCCAGCGACTCACGCTCTGCATGAAGTCATGTATCCTTCCTGTCCCAGTATACCTACTTCGATGGCAATTCCGCAATGGGGATGTTGAGTTGCACTTGATGTGTAGTAACTAAACGAACTGGTACTCCATCCGGGGTTCCACGGCTACACTAGCCCTAGCATATGCCTTAAATTCAAGTTGCCAGACTTGCATGTGCACACCTACCACGACGCACAAACGTAGCTAGCCTTATGGCTGGTATAGCCATTAATCATGTAACCATCATCCGACCCGAATATCGACGCATCAAAGCTGCTTCGGACACCTACGTAGGTGCAGCAGGTATGGATGCTTTGTGCTCGGTAGTGCTGAGGGAAAGTTTTAACCTGGGATGGGGTCATTCTCTCTTCATAGTGCATACATAATGTAGGAACGGCCAAAGCAAGCATCCTTAGAGGGGTGCGCCCTCGAGCATCGTAATGTCGGAAAAAGAAGATAACCCCGACTCGAATTAGAACCAGGGCAGGCTCTGGACAAAATAGTTGGGACACCCGACCGCCCATATTCCTGCACGGTGTCCCAATTATTTTGTCCAGAGCCTGCAGGGGAAATCTGAGAGCAACGATTCCCACGCCAATAAACGAACTACCGGTAACATATGGATATCAAATTCCTCCCTGATCTGGATCGTAGGAGGTGGCTGCATCATAGTCCAATGTCCCCTGTCGGGAATTTTGATTATTGCATTTCACTCATTTATGACTTAACCATCCGAGGCAGGATGTTCGCCGGCTGAACGGTCAGAGAGTTTCGACAGTAGCAAACACTGATGAACGCATACGCCCCAAGGTACATACATTAGAGTGTGACAGGTCTCCTCTTACTCCCGTTCGAATTGACGCGATCTGAACGTCAACACGGTAGAATGCTTGGCTATTATCGTACCTACCTAGGCAAGTAGATAACACCTAAATTGCAAGACGTGGGTGGGATGAGTTGGAGGGTTTTCCCCTCGCGAGACTACGAAGCTTATCCGGCTCGAAACATGAAGCTTTTGACGAATCCGGCCATTTTCTGTGCCATTCCTTCTTCCAGGACCAGGCGAACCCTCAGCACGGGGTCACACATCAATCCCTGTATTCAACCTTCTGCCTCTCTTGCAGCGTACGTGCGTACTTACCTACCTATTAATCACACGAAAAAAGCCACGGCTCTCTGTCTCTCTTGCGCAGCCACCGGACATCTGCAAGGCATTGGCGCTGGTGGTAATATGTGGTCGACGGGGCCTGCGGAGAACTCACATACCTGGCCCAGGTACTAGTACGAGTCGCATCCTGGGATTAGACGGATGTGTCCCAGATCATCGTCATTCATTGGTGACTGACTTTGACGGGACTGCAAGATGAGTGGATAATTTGAGTTACCTTACCATTCCCACAAGATCGTCTCCGTTTCTGCTGCCTTCACTCGCCCGTTTATGCTACCAGAGTTTAGGTAATTGAAGCTTAGGGTACCCTTTAGAGGCATGTACGTACATTGTATGCTTAAACAATGGCCCAACGGCCACCCCTTCTTACCCCCCAGTTCTTCCCTTGTGACCGACTCTTCCTCGCTTCCTCTTCCTCTTTTCTATCCGTTCTCCCCCTCTCCCACACCTGAATTTTGTTTCTTCTTTTTTGTTTGTTCTTCCTGTCTGCGTGTTATGTCCGCTGCTGCTGCTCGTCGACGTCGAGCATCACTGACATGGCAGCATGGAAACGCAATCCACCACCCACCACTCCAAAAACGGTACTCACTAGTGGCAGATGTACCTCACGCGACAACCAAATGAGACCTGGGCGACAAGAGGAGCAACGAAGCCGGGCAGAGGAGCCAAATGGAATTCGCAGCGATTGAAAATTCAGTCCCAACTTTCTCCCGGGCGGAACTGGTCGAAGACGCACGATAGCCTGGGGCAGGCGACTGGGCAGCACCAGTGTTGTGCAGAACGGCACTTTTAGACTGGGGTATTCAGGGCCCAGTGGCCTCCACCAAAGACGGTCGTCCCAACCAGGCCACCCCGGAGTGGCAAAAGGCGCACTAGCACGGCCACATGCACGGAATGTGCCTGGTTGAACTCAGTAACAATGCTTCCTGCGATGTTGCTCCGAGAGGCTTCTGACTTTGGGTGGATAGACTGAAAACCAGAGGGATGCAGAAGTAAAGTACTCGTCACATCACGTCACATTTCAACTCGACAACTGATGTGGTGCCTTCGAACCCCACGCCCTCATTATCGAGGTGTATAAACGCCTTACTTACACAGAGTTACCCACTACGCACGCAACCAAACATCTCATTTCTGCAAGCCGTACTCCTCTTCCCCGGATCACCGGTCAAGTGACACGACCAAAGGAAACATCTTGGATTCGGGCGGTCGAATTTCCTACGACATGTTCCTTCATTCCTGATGTGCTTATTGTTGCACAATTGCCCAGGAACGGCTGTTCCTCGTAGCTACAGCGAATAGAATGAGTAACCCAGCATGCCCATCAGGCAGATCTTGAGACTGTTACACGACGGATTCCCATATGTTACTCATTGAGTCAGGACAATAACAGATCGTCCCTCGTCGCTTGGGACCTTTGTCGCTGTTCTATCGGCAAGCCGATCGATGAGGGAAACCTACGAGAAGCACCACGTCACTCGGGCTCCGAGAGTTACGGTTGTTGGGTTCGGACAAATTTCTATTAGCCATGGCTTGCAGCGATCCGACGCAGATCATTTGCCCGTTGCATAGCTGGCGGCGGACATCAGCATCTTCCTCAGCCCTGCAGGCGGACTTGAACTTACAGCTGCATCAATGAATGCTGGGCAATCTCGCATTCCGAAGACTTCATATTTCAATGTTGGCAATTCTACTGCCGTTATGCTGACAAGGCGGGCAACCATTTCCAAAGACGACACGATAAAGCCAATGGGGACCGTGGATGACAGATAACCCGGGAATTCATACACCCCCAATGGTTCCCATATCGACTTGCGAGAAAGCACACAAATCCATCCATTGGCAATGGAATTGGCAAGCTGATATCTTTCCGGTTGAGTAATAACTCTGCGGGTTTTGACTATTCGTCAATTGGTATCGATATCACGCATGCACCGGAATAGTCGCCGGCCTCTCCGTGGAAAGTTGCGAGATGAGACGGTGCAGGAACTTTGGGCCTAGAATTCGGAGTCGATCGCGATATATCATCCTCGGTCAGCTCTACCTCGGCCTACTTAGGGCAGTATTTCCTGAGCATCTTCCGAGCTCAATTGATATGAGCTCAACGGCCCACGGTAGGTGCTGTTCATCCGGAAGGGATGCTCCGAGTCAGCTCTTCCGTTCCTGCTGGATTTCGCCACGCATTCAGTCTGCACAAGCCCGTTGCTGATTGTTTGGATTTCTTTTCGCTGCAAGCCCATCATGCCCCCATTCGATAGTTACTGTCTACACCACCAAACCGCAGACCGGAAAACTCGCTCCGGTGAAAACTTCCCCGTTCCTTTGAACCAGTACGTTTTTCGTAATCACTTTGTATGCCGGCGTTCTTTTATCTGATATCTTATTTTATGCATGCGTTCACAAATTCCTGTATCCCAAGGTAAGTCTGGCCCTGGCAAGTGCCAATGAGAAGGCCTGATTGAACTTGTCTATGCATTTAGCTTCAATGAGCAATTGGACCCCCCGGCAATACTCCGGGTCACGCCTCGCAGTTCCTAGTAGGTCAGCTCTCGCTTAGATTTCTACTGTAAGTTACCTTTCAGTTACTTCTTCGATAATTGCTCAGTTCACGTAAGCGACTCCCTTGTCTTCAGGTAATTCTCCCTGCCAGTGCAGGGCGGTGCAGTCGGATGCAATCCCTCCCGACTCATCCCCTTCCCCCAAGTCCCAAATCTCGCTTCGCACAACAACGGATTTCTCATCGCTCCGTATCTAGGCCCATATCAGCTTAGCGTCTCTTGTACTGGTCATCTCTCATTCGTTCGCGCGTTCGGAACCAATAATTCCTATCCAGCTGCTCATTTGACAGTTTGGTCAGTCTCATCACTTGTCCCTCCACTTCCCAAGTCCAGCCAGTCATCGGCCAGCATCGACCAAGCAGGCACCCAGACGCGAAAAGCCAGAAGTGAGAAGACAAGAGACAGGCAGCGCGGGTTGTAAACCAAGGCCAAAGCCAAAGCCAAAGCCGCCCCAATCCCCCAAATCCCAGACCGCTCACCCAAACCCACCCACACAAATTCGTCGGGTCTCTCACGCATACACGCACACACGCACCACAAGCACATAGAGAGACGGACGCACACATTAGACAGATACACCCAGCCGGGAGATCCCATCCTGCTTGAAAGGCAAAACACTCCCGAAGCGTGCTTTTAGGTAAGACCTGGTTTTATTCTCTCATTCCCTCCAGAAACTCTGCCACCGACCCCCCCCATCAGTCATCCCGGGCCGCCCGATGTGTCGTGGATGGATCTCGAACAGAGGATCTGTCTTGTGACACTGCCTGTTGGTTAAGCGCAGTACCCGAAGGCCGACGCGCCGTCTTGTCTTGCGAAGACCACCTGGTCTCGCCCGCCATCGTATTCAACTGGTTAGCAGATACTGTTACCTTACCCCGGGACATCTTAACTACACATATCCGTTTACCCACTATCCGCTTATGCGCTACCCATACGATGCTATCATCTCTATCTACCTCCCTAGGTAGCTCGCAGGAGGAGCAGTGACCGAAGTAATAACTAGTACACTTTCCATTAGGAGGAGTCTCTATGACAGATAGTTGATCACTGGCTGCTCTTTGCACTTCTACCTACTCTCCGTCCGATATGTTTTGCTTTGCTGTGAATCTTCTCAGCCTCTCTATCTCCCACTTCCCTCACACCGACTTGCCACGTGACCGGCTCACCTACCCGCTTTACATAGAGGCTCCAGTGAGTCTGTGAGTGAGCAAGGAGACACGAGAGAGCGCGGCAGAGTGATAAGAGAGCGAGAGAGGGAGTTACAGGTCCTGGTTCCACTATTCGGCGGCCTGCCCACCCGCCGTGCAAGTACCTGCTCACCTAGAACTGTAGGGAGCCAATAGGTGGTAAGGTGGTAAACCTGGTGCTCTCGTTGACTTCGCAGGCCTCAAGGTAGCAAGCAATTGAGGTCTGGGAGCCCTGGGTATTCAGCATAGCAAGCTAGCGAAAAAGCGCAAGCGGGCTTTAACGCTCTTCCCCCCCGTCCACCCAACCACCGGAAACTGATACCTATTCCTTTTTTTCCCCCGGATCGCATCGGTGGTCACTTCATACATCCCATATACTTGAACCGCGACGCGACTTTTTTTTCCATCGCGACAGCACCCCATCGTGACACTACCTATCGCTATTTGCCTTTCGTTCATCTCAATGGACTTATCGTTACTTAGTGGCATTGCTGACGATATCTAATTTTTTTTCCTGTCAGATGGGTTCCCACCTGCGAATCCATCAGTCATGAGCTCTTGGATGAATGACCCCTCTGCCGTCCCCAACCACAATGGCAGCAACGGCTTTTCTCATATGAACGATCCGAACACCATCGGCGCCGTACCGGTATCGACAGGGGGGATGATGGACCCTTCCGCCTTCATGGCCAATCCCGGCCAATTCAATCCTGCCGCCGCAGGCCAGTTCGCCAATCCGCAGCAGATGGCGGCCGCTATGCAGAACGGTCCGATGCGCAATGCCTCTCCTTCATTCTCGAATCCCGTATACCAAACGAACTCCGTCATCCCTTCGAAACGACCTAGGCCCAGAGAAGATAGTATTGGCGCATCGCCTCGACAAAACCCGGGCATGCTACCGACGTCACGCGCTGATACGCCTCAGCAGTCGCCCTTCCCAGGCTTCCAACCGAACGCGATGCAGCAGCAGCAGCAGAATCCCAGCCAACCTCAGCACTATCCGCATTTGCAACCTAATGGGTCAACGACTGCGTCGCCCTCGCCCGTTATGGCTGGCAATCAGCTTCGACCTGGTAGCGTGCCCCAGCGCGTTAACACCGCGTCGCCGCACCCTTTCTCGCCGGCCTCACAACAGTTTAATCCCCAACCGTCACCGGTTCCGTCGGAGCATGGTGGAACGCCGCAGCCCAATCCGTATATGCAAGCGCAAAACTTTCCTCAAAACTTCAACCCCGGTTACGCACCTTCTCCTTCGCCCGGGAGACCGATGCCCCAGAACCAGATGCAACAGTTTATGGCTACTCAGCAAATGGGTCAACAGGCGCAGCAGCGGCCGCAGATGCACCCTAATCAGATGCTCACCCCGCAGCAGATGCATCAAATGCAACAGATGCAGCAGATGCAGGCAGCGCAAGGCCGTGGTAGCATGGACCAGTCCAACATGATATACCAGCAGTTTCTACAACAGAAGTTTCAGCAAGGAGGTATGGGAAATATGGCTAATATGGGAAACATGGTAAACATGGGGAATATGGGGAACATGACGAATATGCAGGCGGCGGCGCAGATGCAGGCTCAGAATATGGCCCAGGGTCGGGGCATGATGCCTAAGCAAGGGGTGCCAATGCAAAATGGTCAGATGCCGCCGAATGTCATGCGTCCTCAACAAGCGCCACAGGTTCCCCGAGCGACAAATCCTGAAGGTTTCCTCAAGAACCTCATGGCTTTTATGAGCGCAAAACAACTTCCCTTGGATCCGAATCCTATAATCGAAGGGAGACCGATACACCTGCTTCAGCTGTTCCATACCGTTAGCAAGTACGGCTGTTATCAAAGAGCTACGGTTAACAATAATTGGCCCCAGATCGCTATGGCGCTCGGGTTTAATCCACAGCAAATACCCAGCGCCCCCGCACAGGTAAAAGCTGTGTACGAGCGGAACCTTTTGAAGTTCGAAGAGGCTTGGATGAGTCAACAGGTGAAGCAACAGGGCATGCCTGGCGTGCCGGGTCAAGTGAAACCGCAGAGGATGGGTCAGATGCAGCCGGGTCATTCTATGCAACCTGGCCAACCCCCGCAGATGCAGCAGCCTCACGTCCAGACACCGGTCAAGCAGATGGGGCATGGCATGCAACACGTCAACGCTAATGGCTATTCCACCCCTCAGCATCCGCAGATGTCTCAACAGGCAGCCAATTCGACGCCGGGTCATACGAGGAGCAGCATTTCTAAGAGCATCGAGGGCACCCCCGGCCCTGGAGACTTCCCGGTAGCCTCTCCAGGTCCCGCGGGCAAACCTCGCAGCATGTCAATGCAACCGCCTCCCAACCAACAAGGTGATCCGGCCCACGCTAATGGCGCCCCTAGTCTCCCGTTCCCGGGGCCATTCTCGTCTGATCCGGAAGTATATATGCCTTGCTCTCGAGAGCTGGAACCAACATTCTGGGGAGGCTTAGACCTCCCTTCCGTAATAAAGTTGAGTAACGAGCTAGATAGATGGAGACCAGACGTCCCGCAAGCCACCGAACTAGGCCTCATCGACATCCATGCTCTTACCAAGAGTATACAATCGGGTATTCATGGAGAAGTGCGCTTGGCCTTGGACACTCTCGCATCTGTGACAAGAGCAGCCGAAGGAATTCAACCCTTGGCCATCGATCTGAGGCATTGCGACGAGCTAGTAGAATCACTACTCGACTGTGCTGAGGAGCAAGTCGACCTGCTAGCCGAAAAGGCCGAACCAGTCTCGGACGAGATAGATCTTAGCTCCTACGAGGACGTCGTGAGAGTCTATCGGGCCGAGTCTCACTACGGTCTACAGAAAATCCCGGTATTCGGGGATCCAGAGTACGAACTCGCTCGTGCGGCAGATCGACTAATCGCCATAACCACAATCCTGCGTAATCTGTCATTCCACGAGGAGAACAAGCCCACACTTGCCGACGAATTCATCGTCAGGTTTCTCTGCGGCGTGATTCGGTCCTTGGGCACGCACGAGAACCTCCTCCGATCTAGCAAGAACTGCCTCGACTTCATGAAAGACGTGGTAATAATGCTGTCAAACATCGCTGGCGAAATTGAACTTCCGGGGAGGGAACAGGCGCTATGCTTACTACAATTCTTACTCGCCTTTGCGCCAACTCCTGCGCCAACCGTGACGACAGGGAAACTCGTCTTCTCGCCTTTCGAGCCCGCCCTACACCCCTACCTCCCACATGCTGTAGACTCGCTAGCGAAGATCCTCGCTCGCGACGAACCCAACAGGACGCACTTCAAGATGATATTTGCCGCCGACGCGTCAGCGTCACCGCCCTACGAGCTTTTGACACGGACCTTCGCCCTTGCCATATCGATTGTCCCGGATCAGAACAGGGAAAGTCGTCCGGCAAATCTGCCATCATTCATCGAGGCTCGCAAGCCCTTGCTCATGCAGGGGCTCCTGGCCGCCGACATAATTGCCCAGTTTGCCCCCGGTCACGAGACAGGCGTCGCGCGCTGCTGGCTTTCGTCGGGCGAGGGATTCGCGCAGAATCTCTTCCGACTAATCCGTACACTCTGTACGCAAGCAGACGCGGCTGCCCGACCGATCCCGAATAACAGAGCGCAGGCGCGTGCTAATGATGAACACTTTGAGGACCTACGGTGGATGATTTCCTGCGGCGTGTCTACGTTGAGGAGGCTTGGCGAGAAAGCTAAAGATCCGAACGACCCGTCTTCACACCCCTTCCCCGCCCTGCCCATACGAGACGGTCTTCTTACGGCTCTGCAGACGCTCAAGTACGATAAGACGAGGAACGTACTACAACCACTTAGTACCTTATCCGGGCTGGATGTTTGAGGGTCGCTAATGAAATTTTGTCCGATCACAATGAAGTAGCACGAGCGAGGCGTTACGGGTCTGTTATTTGCATCAGGCGTGTACATGTAAATAGAAGGGAAAGTCGCAATGGACAGATGGGATGTAGACTACGGCTTATGTTATGGTATCGAGGGGGACAAGAGAATGGATCCGGTATTGTTCGGCCAGGCCCATATATTGTGCGAGAGCGAGCGACAAGCAAGCCTATGTTTCCAAGGGGTCCTCACGCAGTGGACCCTGTCCGGATTGGATTTCGTCTGCGCATGATTCTGTATCTAGCCGCAACCGGGCTGGGCGCAGACCTGTTAAAGGGGGGGAACTGCCCCCCAACCCAAAAAGGCTAAATATACGTATACGCCTTCGTTGTCCTTTCGATGCATCCGTCGCTTTTGTTATAGTGAGGTTCGAGTATACTAGGTGAAAGTTATGTACAAACGGGCACTTCTCATGGTCTCTCGTATTCCTACCTGGTTAGGTGGGGATGTGACTTGCGACTACTGGAGGTACGTCAGGCGCACCACTACCAGAGGTAATAGCCGGAGGAACCCAGAGAGCTATTATATACAGGGATGGCTTGCTCGATTGTTCTGGAGTCGAAGCCCGAACTAATAATCAACGACTCCTGATCCCGTCCGGACTGCCAATAAGGGGGAGGAGGGTGTTGTCGGCGGCTTCGGACGGGCCACCGTAACGGTTCAGATTCGGTCCGAGACGCGGCTGTTGTTGTGGTGGACGATGGGCTTTTTACATACATCCATGGGATGCTCCTGCTGCTCCGGGAACCACGGGTCGGGCGAATCGCACCTCGCATCAACTCATCATCCCCGCGCCGGAGTCGGAAGTCATCATCCCTCGTCGGGCAGGCGACTCACGATTTATAAGAGCCCGGGGTCGTTGGAGAACGCCAGGCCGCTGGATGAGCGAGACCCTGGAAAGGAGTACGTACATAGCAGAACGTGCGCACCGCCAGTCTCCAGGACGGACGGTCAAGGCGAGATCTCGGAACCGGTATGCGGCGATACGAAAGCGATGCTCTGCTCGTAATTAAGACCCCACCAGGTGGGCTGATTCGTCTGGCTAGCGCCAAGACGGAGCCACCTCCAGATGGATGCAGGGGCAGGGGCGTGGCATTCCTGATTAAGTAGGTGGATCGTGGACGCGAAGGGATTCCCAAGATTTGCTTGTTTTCGTCTGAATAACATAAGTCGCGCAACGCTCTCACGTACACGGACCGAATCTATCGAGCGCGGAGCCGGTGAAAAGAGTTATGATGATGCCAATGTGAATTGCCTATTCCGAGTAGTAGTAGTAGTAGTCCCACTATCCCGTTTGTTCGCTTCTATGCTTACAAGTACATGACATTCAAGGTCTTAAGGCGCAACTTAACGCCAACTCCTCGCTCGCGAAATATATCCATACGCTTGCTCCTGGTCTCCTGGGCATTGCGGATTGGGGGAACTCATCAGGGAGATCCGCGTGTCCAATCCCCCCCGAAGAGCCTCCACAAGATATCTCGTCGTTACAGTGCCTGCCCTCCGACAATGAAAGTCGAGATCTGTGCGTCTCAGGAGGCAAAAGGTGCAAATATAAGAAAAGATGATATGGTAGTGCGGGATATCTCTAGTCCCGCCTCATCGTGGTGATGCATCACGAAGTCGGCCCGCGAGGTCACCGATTCGCAGATCGCTGGTGCGTATTCGGCGGCTTGCCGGGTACCTCCAGACCGTAGGCGTCCATCTCATGGATGTCCTTAGCTGACCACTCCTCCTCGTCGCGCTTCTGCCTCCGCAGGTGGAGATAGAACAGCGTCGCGATCAGACAAGTGAGGATGACGGATCTACAAGTAAGAAAAACGCAAGGGCGTGAAATGTCAGCGGGTTCGTTCGCAAATTAGCAAGGGCAAAAGGCTCTTTCGGATTAGCTACCCTTCGTCAGACGACGACGACTACGGGGGGCGGGAAGAGGGGCGGCTTGGGTTTCCTACACTATGGTGACGGGTATGATTACGTCGAGGTTAGACGCCGCCGCCTGTTTCTCGCAGAGGTCGATGTTCGGCGCCGGATGGCATTCTTCGTATGTCTTCTCCTTCTCCTCGCGGGCGCCGAGGGATCGCGCCACCATCGAAGAGGAGAATCGTGCGGATTGTGCCGCGGCGCTCGATAGCCCGCGAAGTGTTCTCGTCAGCATGTCGAACGAGACCGGGGGTTGACCGCCGCGGCCGGATAGACCGGCTATGACCGCCATTTCATAGGTCGCCGTCGACTCGATTCGTTTTTCTGTTTGCTGTGTATTCGCTTTTGTTGGATTCGGTGGGCGGCCAATGGCGAGTGAGAGTTATCGTGAAAGGGACCGACGAGAGGCGGGAGACAAGTTGAGAAAGAACCGAAAAAAGACAGTACGGTACGGCACAATCAGCGCAAACGAGCAAAGGAGCGAATCTGTGGGAAGAGATACCCGCGTGTTCTTTGTCGAGGAAAGAGTGAGGTTCCTGAATGAATGGCAATCCGGGCCCCAGACAGAAAAGCGAGCGAGTGGGAGTCGGGGGCACAGTGTAAACGAAGGGATCTGTCCGTCTGTCTATCTGGGTGGCACGCTGTTGTGGCAGTAGGTTGGTTACTTAGAGATAGATTACCTTGCTTACTACATGTAGTAGGTAGGTCGTCGTATAGGCGAGACAGCACACATAACTTGAAAGGTGATTGATTGACTGCTGAGGGACTTAATTAAGGGACTTCACAGGTATTAAGTAGAAGGGACGAAGAGGTGTTACCATAACTCAGCAATTAGCCTAGTGCCCTTGTTACGGTGAGTGCATGCATTCCCGTATCGCTGGTTGATTTGATTTGCGGGTGCCCCTGAAGTAACATTAAACGGGAGTCCCTGACAAGCCTCTAGAGTTTCCAGGTTGGTACTACGGTAGCCCCTAGCCCGAGCACTAACTGAAGACCCCCCTCCCCCCCTTCTTCCAAACTGGCGGTAGGTACATGCATCATGCGACAGGTACTTGATGCAGCACGGTAGCTGCCGATTGGGTGCCCCGTAACGCCCTGTGTGTTTTAAACGGGGCCCCTAGCGGGTGACCCGCGTTGGGTCTGATATCAGGACCCTGAAGTTGAACTTTGAGAACGCAAGCCCGGCAGGTAGGGCAGATTAAGCTCATCTGGGGATTCGTTAAAAGGACATTGTCGCCGCTAATAATGGTAATTAAAGAGCTGAAAGGGTTTGGCAGAGTTTGGTGCTTTTTTCGGGCCGTGTCGATCATTGGCTGCATGCTGATCAGGAATTCTATCCTCCTGCAGCTCAGGTCGATTGCCTTAATTGCATGCCCAGAATTGATTTACAACCTAAGCATTACGGATCTTCGCTTCTCCGTTAATAGGTATTTACTTAAATTTTAGGTGGATACCAAGCGCGTGTATGCAATTATGAGAAACTGGGAGCATATCTGCAATCACCAACAAACCTCCAGGAAAGGCTCTTCCCCAATCTGGTAAGAGACGATGAGATATGTAACACCTCTGCAACAGTGGAACCACCTAGAAGACACATCCATTATTTAGTCTACTTCCCATTCAACCTCCAGCTCGTAATATCGAGATTCAAAAGTCAATACTACGTGTATCCATCTACGTATATATTATATGCACACACACACACACACACACACCTTTATATATATATTTACATGATCATTGCAAGTGGAACGTGTGATGGACTTTACGGTCGAGCAGGCTCTGCTGCCGGCTGGTTCAGGTCCCATACGGTTGTATTTGTTAACAAGTAGGCGGTCGCTTGGCACGGGGGACGGTAAGAGACAGGCCCCGAACCCCCGAGCCAGTTTTTGATCCCACAATCCGGGGGAAAAGATAGCTTACGGCATTTATCTACCAACATGGACGTCCGAGCGACGCTGCCTGCCTCTCTCTTGGGTATTTCTTCGGTCGTGTTCGATGCAGGGAAGAGAGCCTACTTACGTAAGGGGATAGCGACCGTCTTGTGACAGGAACCACGACGCTGCATATTTTGTGTCTGTCGTTGGTTTGCTAACTCATGTTCCGAGGCTAGCCGTTGGAGTTCTTTGTCCCCCGATTGGGCGCCTCTACCGCCATCACCGTAGAGCCCGATTATGATTGGTGAGGCGTTGATGAATTCGCTGGGCCCGTGTTAAACCGAGCTGCGTTATAGTTTCGGTAATCGTCACGAGGACATGGGGAACAATGGGCCCCTCATAAGTGGTAGATTTCTGATGGCTATTCCGCATGGGGCGGAATACGAGAGAATTTCGTCTTTGACAAAGGTTATATCAATGAAGTATTTGACCTATTCACTTTGGCAGACAATGTGTTGATTGCATGGCGGAATTTCTGAGTTAGTTAGAACCATGGCCGTGGTAGTTGAAGCAACACATCTTCTGCTTGGTGCGGCCGCAGCCGTCGCTATCTATGTAAGTCGAGACAACCAAGCCCACGTCTGCTCGGTACGCAGAACAACCGCGCTGATGCCACCGGCAGGTCGTCGGCCTCGTGACCTATAGAGTCTTCTTTCACCCCTTAGCCAGGTATCCCGGCCCGTTCCTGGCCAAGATCACGGATGCCTACCACCTCTACCACGCCTGGAAGGGCGACCGCCACTTGGAGTTCTGGAGGATGCACGAGCGATATGGTATAAGCTGAGGCGACTACGAATTCGGTTCATAAACCCCGGTTACTGACCCTAGGCAGGCAAGGTCGTGCGTTTCGGGCCTAACAGCGTCTCCTTCAACTCCAACACAGCCCTGAAAGAGATCTACGGTTTCAAGGCCAACGTCCGCAAGTCCGAGTTCTACGATGCCTTCGTGCACCCGGCGCCGAACACCCACAATTCGCGGGACAAGGCGCTACACGCGCGGAAGAGGCGCGTCCTCTCCCAGGCCTTCTCCGACGGCGCCACTAAGGAGATGGAAAAATACGTGCTCGCCAACATCAGAACGTTCTGCGACCAGATCGGCCTGGGTTCGAGCGATGAGCGGAAGGGCTGGACAGTGCCCAAGAACATGACCGACTGGTGCAACTACCTCTCTATGGACATCCTCGGTGACTTGTGCTTTGGCAAGGCCTTCCACATGCTCGAACGACCGGACAACCGGTACGCGCTAGAACTGGTGTCGCTTGCTACGACGAGACATCTGATTGTGAGACACCTCCACTTTCGCGGAATATGATGAAATGTGAGGAGAGCTACAGTGCTAACGATATCAGTGTGGCACGATGCCCCTAGTCGGCAAGCTCCATCTGGACAAGATCCTTTTCCGCAAGATCGCGACGGGTCGAGCGAAGTACATGGCCTACAGCAAGTCGCAGCTGACTGAGCGCACCAAGCTCGGCGACGACACGGACCGTCGGGATTTCTTCTATCATCTCCTGAAGGCGCGCGATCCCGAAACCGGCCAGGGATTCACAACTCCCGAATTGTGGGGAGAGTCGAACCTCCTGTAAGCTGACCTCTCACTCGCTGCCTTGGTTTACCTACGACGTCTCATTGCTAATGATAAACAGAATCATCGCGGGGTCAGACACCACCTCGACCGCCATGGCGGCGACGCTCTTCTATCTCGTCCGCCATCCCGCCGCGCTCGAGAAGGCGAGTGAAGAGGTCCGAGGTAAATTCGGTGACGTCGAGGAGATCTCCCAGGGCGCGACCCTCAACTCGTGCACCTACCTGCGCGCCTGCATCGACGAGGCCATGCGTATGTCGCCCTCGGTCGGCGGCATCGCGCCGCGCGAGGTCCTGCCCGGCGGCGCTACCATCGACGGCGAGTTCGTGCCCGAGGGCGTCGTGGTCGGGACCCCGCACTACACCATCCACCACAACCCCGCCTACTACCCGCGGCCCTTCGCGTACATCCCCGAGCGCTGGATCGCGGGCTCCCTGGGGAAGGAGGCTTCCAGCGGGTACAAGGAGGGCGATAACGCCGTCGTCACCGAGCAGGAAGTCGCCCTCGCCCAGTCCGCCTTCTGCCCCTTCAGCATCGGGCCCCGCGGCTGCATAGGCAAGGGCCTCGCCTACGTCGAGATGATGACGACGCTCGCCCGCACCTTGTACTTGTATGACCTGCGCAAGGCGCAGGGCTGCTTCGACCCCGCCGAGGGCCATCCGGACCGCGAGTGGGGCCGCCACCGTGTCGACGAGTTCCAGCTCATCGATCAGTTTACGAGTCTCAAGGACGGCCCGATGGTCGAGTTTAGGAGGCGCGCTTAAGTTGGCTTCTGGTGTCGTGGATGAAGTTCAGGATATGCATAATGTCTTAGTTATGTTACGGTTTTCACATCGAGATGGCTTGGTTTTTTCATCTTGGGAAAAGCGCATTTGACGAGGAGTCCGCGGCATAAGGGTAGTAATCCATAGTACACATCTACGAATCATCTTGGCTCACGTTGGTTTCTTTCCGTTTAGGCGTGAATATGATTACCTAGCTTTCCTCATAAGCAATAGGAATGAAGCTGGCTACGTCGTACAAACGAGGACGAGTTAAGGTGCTGATCACCTCTACCGGCTTGGCAGGGGCTAAGCTCTTTGCTAGGACGTGGTTTTCCATCTCTATTGGCGGATGTTTCGATCCATACGACGCATTCTACGGTAGCGTTCTGATGATATTATTAGCCCAATCAGGCTGGCAGAAAGTATCCTTCGAAAACTAGAAAATAGCCTAGATTTCAAAAGCCGTTAGAGGCGCGGTTACGAGTGAAAATGCGGGGAGGATCTCCATCTCGTATCCCCAATGCAGTTCTCCCCGCATTCCCCCGGTTGTTAGCGGATCGAATCCGGCAGCCCCCCTTCTCATGCAATATGCTAACAGATCTTCGAACTACAAACCGGCATCCCCCGAGTATCCGGCCCCTTGGATGACGCCTCCTAAGGCGGTAGAATTCGGCAGCTCGGGCCAAAGATACTGCTCGACCATTCTCTTGAAGCCTTGGCTACACAATTACCTTATGATACTCCAACTTCTCCAACACATGAGACTCGGTGATAGCCCTTGTTCAGTTTATTACAGGCCTCGGATAAAATGCCGAAAACAGTTATGGCCTTACCGTAGCGTTGCATGTTTCGGTAGAATACTATAGATCGGCGGCTTGCAACGGGTCGATATGTTATATATCCATGGCATTCCCCCACCGCGAAGGACGGGTGAGTATCTCATCGCGATGGTCTGCCTCTAGAATACGCCAAAATGTTCACATCGTTGCTTCGTTATCCGCTCGGGTCTTTACTGGCTGTGAGCATCGGCGTTCTTGCGCCGCTGTCGCAGGCCAGTCCGTTGGGAACACATGAGTATCCACAAGCCGACACTTGGCCCTTTGGCCCGCTCGTCACATCCGGGCGCGACATCAAAGACACCCGGAACCAGACCGTCGTCTATGCTGGTGCCAACTGGCCCGGCCATGGAGAGGTGATGATTCCAGATGGCTTGACGTATCAGTCCGTCGAGACCGTCGTCACCAAGATTAAGAGCGCAGGAGTGAATGCCATCCGTTTGACATATGCCATACAGATGATCGACGAGATCTACGACAACGGAGGCGACGATATCACAGTCCGCGCAGCTTTCATCCAAGCGCTAGGCGAGGCGAACGGGACCGCCAGGTTCGATGAGTTTCTTCAAAAGAACCCGATCTTCGATGAGAGCACAACGCGACTCCAGGTCTTCGACGCCGTGGCCGAGGAATGTGCCAAGCAGGAGATTTACATCAACCTGGACAACCATATGTCCCAGGGCGCGTGGTGCTGCAACACCAGAGACGGCAACTCCTGGTTCGGCGATACTTACTTCGACGTCGATAACTGGACGAGGGGCCTCGCGTACATGGCCGACCACGGCAGGTCGTGGAGGGCCCTGACGTCCATGTCCCTGCGGAACGAGCTCCGGCGGCCCGACAACAACCCGCAGCTCAATGAAGAGTCGTACCACTGGCAGGACTGGTACGAGTACATGAGACAGGGCGCCGACGCCGTCAACGGCGCCAACCCGGACGTTCTCGTCGTGCTCTCGGGCCTCGACTTCGACACGTGGGTCAACCCGGTGGTCGAAGGGACGGCGCTGGAGCCCGGCAGCGGCCTCTTCGACCGCGCCGACTTCGCGGGCTACGGCGCCGACAAGCTCGTCCTCGAGCTGCACAACTACGCCAACAACGCAGCCAACTGCGATGGCCTAAAGCGCGACCTCTACGCCAAGGGCTACCGCGCGCTGCACCCGGAGGACCCGCAGACCGTCAATGTGTTCCCCGTCCTGCTCACCGAGTTCGGGTTCGCGCAGGCCACAGCCTGGAACAGCGTGTACGCCACCTGCCTCGCGGAGATGCTCGCCGAGGAGCGCGCCGGCTGGTTCATCTGGGTCATCGCCGGCAGCTACTATATCCGCTCCGGCATCCAGGACTACGAGGAGACATGGGGCCTCCTGAACCATGACTGGTCCGATTGGAGATCGCCTGACTACATCGAGCAGGGCTTCATGCCGCTGATTCGTGATACGGTGTCTCCGTAAGGGCTGTTTTGCGTTGATGAGGACTTCCTTCTTGGTTTTGGATTCAAAGACAATGGGGCGGGTCGTTACTAAGACGTACTCAGAGGTAGGAGATGGAACGGGCTCTGAAGTAACTAGAAGGCAGCGTCAAATACAGAAGAGCAGTGTTCAGACTGATATAGTAGACTTTCTACGATATATACTGGGCAAACCCTCTAACCTGCAGGTGACACATGTGTGTAAAAAGAGATTTAGCGCGATTCCTTAGCTTCTTTCAGGGCCTTGACTTACTGAAAATATATGTACGGCTACCTTAGTCGGCGAGAGGGTAACTACCTAGTAGCTTTTAAGAGGATAACTGGCACATTGTGGCAATATAAGCTTTCGGAAACTAACGTGCTTACTACTATGAAACAAGCTATAACTTCAAGTGCCGATGCTGCTTGCCAATATAGTCGCCGATGCCGAGATATGGCCTGGCTATAACCTTATTGTCAAAGCTTATTATGCTTGGCCGGGAAAGCGTATATATAAGCTGTGAGGAAGGGATTTGTACCCAGGGAGGCCCAGGAAACCGTAAGCAGCTCAATTACTACCACTCCTGTCTTCGCAACTACCATCAAGCCCAGCAGCGACTATTCTTTCCCACTCGTCTCTCAGGGTGACCAATATTCCTTACCACTACGGCACTAAGGCATTCACGGTCGGCATAATCCAAAGACAAGTACATCATGTCGGAGCACAAATTTTGGAGGGAGGGAAAAAAAGTACTCATTTAATTTGGATGTGATCCACAGGGTGCTGCAGCTTGATATAACTTGACATCTCGTCCAGTGCATCTTCGCGAACAAATACAGGAAAGGCTAGAGACTGATTGCTCGCCGACGGAGTTTACAAGACGGCTACTTGGGGAAATGTGGAATATGATACCAGTACTCATGGAACAAAGTGTTATGCCGAGAAAACGAAGTCGGGAGGGCATATTGGTGAGGATATACTCATTATAGGCATGCATGTTGACGAGGTCAGCGTGAGTATCTTATAGGGTGGCATCGAGATGAAGTGCATGACTTCGAATTTGGGATGGATGGCGTTAGGCTCTCCGTCTCTGGATATATCCTAGAACAGGTAGCTACGTAAACATATACTTGCGTCATTGACAAGACCCTTTTGACTGGACCGGCGCACATCTTCCTATTCAATGTCCCTCTTAAGGGATGGATGGGGAAGTTGAGAGGGTGAACTCCCTGCCCCATAAAACATTAGGTACCCAGGTACAGTAGGGGTCAATGCATGATAATTGCATAGACGCCCTTTAGATACAACCTCGCATAAGAGAATGACACCAACTATCATTGTACCCGCCCTCCCCCATGATGCATTTGTCAACTGTACCTATCTACCAATTATCATCGGCGAGGCTGGGGTGAAGTTGGACTTCAGCCTTCTTTGTTCATCCGGATCCCGTTCTTAAGTATTATCGCATGTCCAACACAGCCTGACGACGGGTTACCATGCGCAACTGATCTGTTCGTTCCCTTCTCCGACGTGAATTATGCCGTAGTTGACGACATCTCTCCCTGCGACACTCATCATGGCGCCCCTTTGCAAGTTCTACCAGCAGGGAAATTGCCGTAATGGAGGTGAGATTGCGTTCGATTTTTGATTTGACGCTCTACTAAACACTTTTCCCACGGAAGCGAACTGCAGATTTGAACATCCGGGCGCGAACACGAACCCGTTCGGCGCATCGAGTTCCAACGCCAATCGCTTCGGCGCCCTAAGCAACTCTGGTGGTGGTGGTGGAGCGTCAGGAGGGACCAACCAATACAAGATCACGAAAGACAGCATCAAGCTTGACCTGGCTGACGAGCGGCCCCCATGGATTCTGTCGTGTTACGGTCCCGGAAGGGATGCCCCAGAGCAACTATTCGGAGGATATCCGCGGGAGCAGAGTCTTGAGGAAGTGAGACTATACGTCATGGGCTCCGCGAACCCGCAACAGGCAGTAGGTCATTGTGCTGAATTGTATGCCGTCTGCAACTATTGCTTGCTTGCTAACGATGTATAACCACGTAGTTATCTGAAGTCCAAGCCCTTTATCAGCAGGCTGAACAACAGATCCAAGCGTCCTTAAACAACCTCGACGGCGCAGTGCAGTTTGTCTTGGCCGCCGAAAACAAGCATCCGAACCGCATAGATATTTGCAATCAGAACACAAGAGAGGGCGGCACCAATGGCGTCTTCGCGAGAAATGCTACCCAACAGGGTGGATTCGCTTCAAACCCTTTCGCCGCAACCCCGAGCGCCAACCAGAACCCCTTCCAGTCTGCGAGTCAAGCAAACCCATTCGGCGGTGGTGGTAGCAGTACCGGGACACCAGCCTTTGGCCAACCGTCGGCCTTGGGACAGAAGCCGAATCCCTTCGCATCGGCTGCCGTGCCCGCCTTCGGTCAACCGTCACAGCTAGGCGCCGCGGCGCCTGCATTCGGAAAACCATCACAGCTGGGAGCGGCTGCTCCTGCCTTTGGGCAGCCCTCCCAAATCGGCTCATCCGGTCCAGCTTTCGGCAAACCATCGGCGCTGGGACAGAAACCAAACCCGTTCGCCGCGGCCTCGGCGCCGTCAGGGTTCGCCCAGATAGCAGCTCAGAACACGCCAAGCCCCTTTGGGCAGCCGGCGACGTTAGGACAGCAGCCAAATCCATTCGGTGCGCCGGCCGCTTCGGCTTCTAGTCCTTTCGGCAAGCCGGCGGTTAGTAATCCGTTCGCGCAGCAGATCAGTACGCCCGCGGACCAGTCGATGGACACGACGTCGGCCCCAGCGCAGAGAAATCCGTTTGCCCAGCCCTCGAGCGGCCCATCCGGTTTCGCCGCGGCGACGAAGAACCCCTTCGGCCAACCCTCTCCCTCACCTTTCGGCGCCCCAGCGGCCCCAGCGACCCCAGCGACGGGGGGCAATCCATTCGCTCAGGGCCAGGCTCAGGGCCAGGCTCAGGCCCAGCCGCAAGCACAATCACAAGCAGCGCAACCGGGGCCAGGGCAGAATAACCCCTACGCCCCGGACAGCAAGAAGCAGCACCCGCCGGTCGAGAGTTATACGGCGCGTGGTCTCGACGGCAGGCTCACGGCGTGGATGGGGCAGCCTGTCGTCTATAGGTGGAAGGCGGGGGACCGGTATCAGGACCAGCGACCCGAGGACGCCGCAGCCGGCGAGCAGCCGGTGCCTGGAGTACGAAACCCCGACGGAAGTTGGCGGAAGATCATGTTCCCCAACGGACCGCCAGCTTACAACAGGGATACGGAGCCTGCGGAACCGGCGGACTATACGGACGCTGTGAGGGTGGCCTACGAGAAGATGGGGGCTACGGGCAGATTCGAGGGCGATATGCCCGAGGTGCCACCCCTGAGGGAGGATTGCGCCTGGGCTTTTTAATTGTAATGTGGCATGACAGGGACAGGACACGAATGACATGGCATGGAAAGAGTGACTGGCTGGCTTGTTTACTGAGCGTTGACAGCATTGCTACAAGGGATATTCATATATATAGCATTGTGCCCCCAAGGGCACTAATTGAATCGGAAGGAAGACGCCCCTCAAGTAGGTGGACACAATCCTAACGAACACGAATCACTTGTGCAATGGTTTTTGAGTAGCACTTACGGCTGAAGGCAGTGTGGGCCCATCAGTTTTTATTTGGATTGAGTTTCAGTTCTCTTTCACGGAGTACTGTCGGCTCTACATAACAGCCGTAGCTGCGAGGACTTCCCTCGTCGACTGGGAGTTGATATAATCACCCAGTATCACAGCCACTGTGATACTCGACACTCGCGGTATCCCGGCTGCACTGCCCAAGAACTAACGTTCGTCATCAACCGCTAAGCGGCGATGGTAACCTCGACCTCGACACCGGCCTCGATGTTGACGATGATCTGCTTGACGATCTCGGTAGGGGCGTTCAGGCTGAATCACAATTCATCAGCCAAACTGCGCCTTCTTCCCACTTTCAATACGAGGAATGGCATGACTTACTCGATGAGACGCTTGTGGATGCGCATCTCGAAGGTGTCCCAGGTCTTGGAGCCCTCACCGCAGGGGGTCTTGCGGGTGGTGATCTTGAGGTTCTTGGTGGGCAGGCGGACGGGGCCTTTGACGCGCAGGTCCTTGCTCTTGGCGCGCTCGATCAGCTCCGTGCATACCTTCTCGAGCGCCTGCGGCTTGCGGCTCGTCAGGGTGATGCGGATCTTGTGGACCTTGGGCGCCTCGCCGAAGTCCTTGTCTCCCTTGTTGTAAGACATCTTGTCGGGCAAGTTTGCGATTTGTTCGGTTCGGTGGCAGCGGACTGGATTTCGGATCGGAAGGGATTGGCGTTTAGGTGCCTTCACGACTCGAACGGCGGCACGTTTCGGCTAAGTGATGAAGGCGATGATAGAGAAAGTTCCAAAGGGAAGGGTTGATGGGTGGTGGGCTTGGTTTTCAGACAATTGTTGATGAATCGCGAAAGCATGATCTTTTGTCCATTTTCCTTTTCGTGTGGGCGCTGATAAGATAGGCGATAGGGCTATCCGGGTCTAGTCCAAAAATGGCTTAATCCATGTAACAGTGGGGCCTGTACGAAGTAGTAGTTTGTAGATACGTACCTCCGTCTGGGGGATCTGAGCTAGGATTCCGCCCCGGCTGCTACATCTTCCAACTTTGATGGGAGTCATCCGGCCAGACGCTCCGGTCCGTGTTTTCATGATAATGTGGACGTAAAATACTAATTCAACAAAAGATTCTCCAATGTGACGTCCGTCTTTATTTAGTGATTTCCAGAATTTTACATTTTTACCTAGCCGAAAGCCACCGCAGGGCCCCCTTCGCACATTCGCACAACTTTGACGACATCATGTCGTTGACGCTACCGCCGTTTGCGCCTTTCCCGGAGTCGTCTTGGCGGGATAGCATTCTCCCGGAGGAATGGGAAGCCTGTCTGTCGAGTTGGGTTGCATTGGCCGAAGCTCACCTCTCGCTATCTGAGAATGAATTTCTGCGCCTGTCTGTCAAGGACGAATCTCTTGCGCCATTCTTGACCTCGTTCATGAGGGAGACGGCGTTTTCCGGGCCGTCTATACTTGGCCTATCCCAGTCCGCAACTGCCCTTCTTCGACAGTCGTTCTTGCTTACTGCAAGACTTCTCAGGACACCAGGCACCCCTTTGCCTCTGCTGCAATGGGAGTTCCTTTCCGATTTCTCTCGTATCTATACGAAGAAGAGGACCACAAACCTGATCAATGACCTCTTCAAGAAACCAGGGGAGACTCCTGAAACTTCTCTACAAGCCCTCAAGAAGCAGCTCATCATCAGCCTCGACTCTGGCGTCAAAGGTGATACAAAGTTGCTGGAGGCGCGGTTAAAGAGGCTAAACCATCTCATCCACGCATCCACTGACACGGCGGCTTTTTTCTTGGCCGGGAGTGACTTCCTGGATGGTCTCATAAGCTGCTACAAAGTCATGAATCCTCCTTTGAGGAAGACTATCATCATCACGGTCTATCTGTGTTTAGTAGGCTTGACCGAGGGAGAATCACCCAAATTCTCCATGCTCACTGATCAGCTATACTCCTTGAAGGCAGCAGCTGACGCACATAAAGCCGGTCCGATTAATGCAAATGACTCCATGGTACCCGAATTGGTCACAGTCACTCCCATACTGAAGCAAATACGGTATCGGTTGGACGCTTCCAGTTCTTCTACGACCAGGTTGAATTCCATCATCACTGCACTAGAAGGCTATCGCAAGCCTGGTGGCAACGTTAGGCCGAAGAGACTGACCAGGCGGAAGATAGATAAGGGCAAAGGGATCATGACCGAGGACCAGGATGACATCCAAGGACAGATGCATGTTCACCGTATGAGCCAGATCTCTCGGATACAAGATCTATTCCCGGATCTAGGGTCCGGCTTCATCTCCAAGCTTCTCGATGAGTATGGAGAAAACAACGAGCAGGTCATTGCGCACCTATTGGAAGACTCACTCCCACCACACCTAGCTAGTGCTGATCGCGCTGAGGAACTGTAAGGCTTGCATAGAGGACACAAAAACGACTCCATGCTAATTGAATCATAGGTCCCCAGAGAGGACTCGGCGGAAAAGCCGCGACATCGCTCCGCGCTCCACTCCTCCCCAGTTTTCCGTACGGCATAACATATATGACGACGATGAGCTTGACAGACTGTCGGTTGATATGTCGAGCCTGCATTTCGGCAAGCGGGACCCGGGCAAAACAGCAGACGATATGCTCAAGGATCGGTCTAGTGCCCCGAACAAAGCAGCGATCCTCTCAGCGCTATCTGCCTTCGACGCCGACGATGACGAACGCGACGACACTTACGATGCAGCCGATGCGGGCTTCGTAGTTAACGATGGCCACCCGGAGGATGCCGATGATCAGAAGCGCAAGGATGCCAGTGAAGAAGTCCTCTTTAGAGCATATCAAGCGGATCCGAAATCTTTCGACAGAGACGCCGCTACAAGGCGCAGCCAGGCCCGGGGGAAGCTGAGGCAGGAGACGGGTATGACGGACGAGGCTATCGAAGGTTGGGCCGTGATGCTCGGCAGAAGCCCACAGCAGATGAAGCAGTTGGAGACGAAGTACAGTGCCTTTGGTGGGGAGCAACCCGCTCTGGCGCCAACTGCCTGGCGGGCGGGCTCGGAACAAGAGGACTCGGAGATTGATAGTGGCGGCCCTTCCGGCTCTCGTGGTGGTGGAACGCGTGGCCGCGGCCGAGGTAGAGGAGGTAGGGGCCGAGGAGGTGGTGGCCGTGGTGGGAACGTAGCAGGTCCCACCGGCGACAAGGAGACGGAGCAAGCTAGACGGCGGAAGGAAGCGAATAAGGGGTCGCGGGCCAATCATAGCAGAAGAGATCAGCGCGCAAGAAAGATGGCGAGGGGCGGCCTTCCTGGATGAGCATGATCCAGGCTAGGGGGAATGGGGTTGACTACGGCTCGAGTCCACGTAACCACCTAGATGGGTCGCGAATTCGACACCACCATGCTCTGATGCTGCTATATACAAAAATAACTAGGAGACCCGATCCACGTATACCCGCCGTTACATTTACCGACCCAAATTTCCTGGCAGCCCGTCTGCGGCTACGATACTCTTGGTCTCTTTTCCCACTGCTGACTGGCTTTGCGTACTAACGGCTCGGACATAAGCGGCCGCTTCCCTAGCGCAACTTCGTTTCTATGGGTAGATATCGGGTCGCAGAGGTCCTCCTCCTCTATCGTCTGAGCATATGGGCTACGCACCTCGCCGACCATCGGCGACTTTGGCGACTTTGGCTGAAACGCCGGAACGAAGGTATGGACAGGGGCGGGGGAGACCGCGCTGTTGAAGGACGCAGGCGAGAAGACGTTTATGCCAAACGAAGTGCTCGGCTCATCCGGGCCCACGTGTCGGACCAGATACGAGCTGTCTCCCCTCGGTGTCCCGACGGGGCCCTTCGGCGTCGCCAACTCCGAGATCGAAGAGGTGGGGTCGTGGTCGTGCTGGTCTCCTCCCCCGGTAAAGCCGATCATCGACATCAGCGACTCGCGCGAGCTGCGCCTGCTGTCGAGGTACTCGCGCATGTCGAAGCAGCGGCGGCACACGGGGTACGCGGGCCACCGGTCCGCCTCGTCGCGGTACTGCGGCAGCTGCGGCCGCGTCTGCTCCCCGCACTTTTCTTGGATGTCGTCGATGACGTCCAGGATCGGCGTGAAGAACGTTGTTCGGGGCCCGGGTCCGAAGTACTTGTTCCGCCCCCACACCTGGCCCATGAGGGCGTTGGTCTCGCTGTCGACCACCGCCGCGCCGCTGTCGCCCTGCACGCCGATGCCGCCGCGGATCCAGGCGTCTTCATCGCCGTCGCCGTCGTCCGACTCGGGTTCCTCGATGAACCATTCACGTGTCGCCTTGCCCGTGCCGTTGCCCGCCTTGGTGCCGTGCACGTAGGCGGGGATCTCGCATATCTGACCGCGCTGGTGGCCCGATGTGCGTCCCGTTGAAAATACCATCGCGCCAGGGATAACGGGGCTCGTAGCTGTGACTGGTGTCTCCTTGCGCTGCATGGTAGATGGGAATTTCCTCAGCAGGTTGGCCTGGCTCGTCCGTGCAGAGATTAACGTCCAGTCTGTCACTACCAAAGGAGGTTCCTTGCCGCACTCTTCCCAGTATGGGTCGTGCGATACCCTCGTGGTCTTCAGGTCGTATCCCGATGTCGCGGTCAGAGTACCCAGCTTGTAGTAGGACGCATCGCTAGTTAATGCGTCGTGCCTCTCGTCCATGCACCTCGAACGATCCTCCGGGGAAGGGTGCTCGATGGCAACGGCCTCCGTCGTCCCCTGAACCGCCTCCACGAACGGGTGGAAGTTGGCCAGCCAGTAGCTCCCGCCGGCGATGGTCAGGCACGGGCCCAGTGTCGCGGTGATCTCGTCGCCGTCCTCGAGGGTCAAGCCGATGCTGTCGCCCATGCAGGGACTGAGGTAATAGAACGGGTTCCGCGGCTGACACACCTCGTCCGGCATATCCCGGCCGAGCCCCCGCGCCCACACCATTAGGCGGTCCACCTCGCCCGTCGAGAACACGAACGAGACGGTGTCGTGGTACGTAAAGGGGAGCAGATCGCGCACGTGGCCCGCGATCGTGATCCGCCGGGCCGTGGAGACGGCGCGCCTCGTCATGATGCAGATCCGGCGCGTATTCGGCTTTCGTCCGCGCGTCACGCTGATCACGTGGCCCGGACCGCACCACTTCGGGATGAACTCTATAAGGAATGGTAACACGCAGTGTTCCCATATGATCGAGAAGCTGATGGGTTCCGCTGACCTTGGGAAGTGATTTGATAGAGCTGTTGGCCTGTCACCTGCTTGTGGAGGGGCGCCTTCAAGTTTGTTAGTGCGCATTCGCAAATAAGACGTGGTTTTTAAAACCTACCTTTCATTCTTCTAAACCTCCTCTCGAGAACCGCTCGTAGTTGATCCTCGCAACGCTTCTTGGAGATACCGATGGACATCTCCATCTTCAGGACTCGATCCGCGGGAGACTCCACCTTCCTCTTCAACGGAGTCACCTCGGTTCCCTGCTTAGGGGATGCTGCTTCTGGTCGAGACGGTTCAGGCTTCGCCTGAAGCAAGGTGCTCGAACCAGGCGCGTTCTCGTCGCCGTCGCCGACGGCTTTCATCGCCCCCCCGTGGGCCCACCTGAGATGGCAATCCACCAGCTCCCTGCTCTGAAAGGCGCTCTCCTTACATCCCAGCACGGGGCAGACCAGCAAGTGTTCCTTCTTCACGTGCCAGTTGAGCTCCTCCCTCGTGGCGAAGCTCGCGCTCTCACAGGGGCCCTCGTCGCCCCAGAGGCAGACGTGCCGGTGCGCCGTCCGCGCGTGTAGTTCCAGGTCCTGCACCCGGGAGAACGTCGACTCGCACCTGAACGCCAGACACACGTACCCGCCGCCACCACCCTTCGTTTCTGGTCCAACAGCTTCGGACGGCAAGACCTTGCACAGCGGGCTCGGGCCCCGCGATGACGAGTTGGAGGAAGAAGAGACGCCATCGACGGGGGACACGACCTCTGATGCGAAGTCTAGCGGCACCGTCGACAGCGTCCCCGATGCCGTCGACTCGGGCGGCGAGTACGCCGCCACCGAGCTGCTGGAGCTCAGGGGCCGCGGGAGCGGTAGTGGCAGCGCTGGCGCGCCGTACGACTGCAGGTCGAAGCATTCATTGTTGAACGGCAACGGCAGTTTCCCTGTGCCGCCGCTGCCGCCGTAGATGCCCAGGTCTCCCGGCTGCAGCGGGACTAGGCCCACCTCCGAGAACCCGGAGTCCCGACGATCGAGGCCGAGCGCTAACGGCGGCGGCAGAGTCGGCAGTGGGGCGTCCCTAACCTTAAAACGACCTGCGGTGGAGACTGGAGCAAGACCGCAATTCGCCATTAGCGCGCCGTCTCGGGCTTCAGCAAAGGGGTGATGATGTGCGTGGTTCGCCGGCGCCAACTTGCGCCCGACCAGCGTCGATGCCGCGTCGTAGAGGAACGCGGTTCCTGGGGGGGAAAGGGACCCGTTTGCAATCTCGCATGGTTGCTCCCTCTTGTAGCTCGAGGAGGAGGGTGCGCGTGCAAACGCTGCGGAGTGCGACCGCCGTGGCATGGCTCTTGCGTCGGTCCTTGATCCGAAGTGCGGACGCCGGGATTGGAGCGAACTAGGTAGCTAGATCGGAGGGAAGACTAATCGCACAATCGCCGACGGAGGCCGAACCCAGGACGGTTACTCGGGGGCAAATGACAATGGAATTGTTATCGCATAATTCGTATGTTTCGAGCAAGTCAACGTCAGCCTGTGTCAGTCCTCAGGCATGCATGTGCGCATCGTATGGTAATTATTTCTAAGCCATCAAGTGAGACAATTCCCTATCCACCAACAAAAGGCGGGAGAGAGGCCTCCGCCAGGCAGCAGGATTCCGGGGTCCTGCATATGGGCTGGTTGCACGTACGGCAACCAGCCATTGTGAGTTTTGGGTGGTTGGATGGGATGCGAACCTGAGGCGCAGCAGTCAGCCAGCACCAAGTTAGTATAGCCCGTTCGCCTCACCTTGGCGTAAGCAGGATGTCGACCACCGACCTCCATTAGATTTGTGACAATCAATATACTCAGTGATGAAATCGAAGAATTCCTACGTAGGCATGAATGAGTTTCGTTCGAGACTTAGAATATGTTAAAGTCAAGACGTTGCTTGGTAAACACCAAATGCCAGGTCGCCACGATAGTGCTGCCTGTCCGTATAATCTGGAGCACATAATATCGCTCTCTAGTGATAAACATAATTCGGAGAATGTTGCTATAAACCATGATCATCTTCGCAAGTCTATTGCCCATATCTGGATTGCTTCCACCCCATGTATACGGCTGCAAGCCAACACTAAACATCCTTACCGCGTATGTATCATATGGTATAGTCGGATCTCTTATAACATCTTACTCTATCTAATATCTCGTCCCATATATGCTCACGGGCTATAAGATATGACGATTGTACTGTCAGCTCTTCAAGGTAAGAGGGATAAGGGTGTGGCGGAAG